>JBBPOK010000309.1:0-35525 GCA_038091415.1 Leccinum variicolor
ATCCGAGCCATAGATCGCGTGGATCTACACATTACCCGGCGAGATATACCACTTCTCGAGTCAAAAAGTATAATATCTTCATACATGGGCCAAAAAACTCCAAATAAATTCGAAAAAATGTGGAGAAATCACCAAAAATTACCGAAAGTAGTATAGAATATAGGGGGTGGCTGTCCACCGGTTTCAACCGGTCCTTACCAGTTGCCAAAATTTTATTGAACCAGGCAACTGGCAACTGGACTGGTGGCAACCGGAAGCAACCGGCAACTGCAGTCCAGTTGCGACCAGTTGCGGTCCAGTCCAGTTGCCAGTCTTTTGAACAGTTCGCAACTGGACTTTGAAACACTAACTACACGTGGTGTACTTGTGTTTCTTTTACTCAACATGACCGGTTGCAGACCGGTCTTGAGGTAAACCGACTGCAACTAGTTACAACCGAGGATGCAACTTGAGGCAACCAGTTGTTAAGGGTTTCGGTTCGGTTGTCGGACTATGTAGAAGTAAATGAACCGGTTGCGGTCCAGTTGCTTCCAATAATGGAAGGAAAACCGGACCGAACCGGACTTTAAAACACTAGTCACTCCCGCCAGGTAACGAAAGAAAGGTGTAGTAAGAAATTGATTGGTTGGCAGGAAACTCAGCCTCCAGGTAGTAAGTGTCCCTCCGCAATCATAGCAAGGAATGAAACTTGTAACACACAGAATCCTCACTCAGTTAGAAGGGTGAATAGGGAATTTCATAGGTGTATCTCCGGTCAGGCCTAATGCCGACAGCAGCGGTTCCTAGGGTTGTCATTAATGAGTCGGATACAGATCCGATCATGTCCTCCTCTTCTACTGCGGCGGCCAACTGCTGTCTTGGTTAGGCATATACTCTCCGCGGTGAGCCCTTTGTAACAAGAGTGGAATATAATCAACTTTGCCAAGGCTATTTAAATCTGCTGGATATGTATAGGGTCATCGATGAAAGGCTTCAGGACATAGAAAAAGGGGTGGCGTCTATCGGGAGGGTAGTCAAGAAAACCAGGCTGGAGACCATCGGACCCCCATCACATAGATATTCCGACACCGCAACACTATTATATCCATTTGAACTGCAGTTGGCCAATACATCTGCAGCCCGCCAGGGAATGAGCCTTCCGCCCATCACCACTCTGAGTATAGAAGGAAAAGCCAACTCAGATCATGTGTCCGATTCCGAAGGAAACTCAATGCCCTTCCAACACAGCTCCCACCACAAATAGAAAGCCAGAATCAGATACTTATGTGGGTTCTGAGGATAGGCCAAAGCAGGTCCCGCCACCCCAAGTGGGGTAAGCGGATTGAACAATACACTACCATCAGGAAATCTATGATGTTTTGAGATATAATTACCTGACATTATCTGACCCTACTAACACTGGAAAGTCTGCCATGAATATCATTCTGATGAAGCATATGAGCTAGTCTTATATGTACTGGGTGGGGTGTTAGTGCATAGCTTGCTCAATCAGAATGGTCACAACCCAATCAGCCTTATTAATCATGATGGAAAATAGTCTACTAGTTAGATAAAAAGAGGGCATAGTCACTGACAGACTCCCGGGACAAGTTGCAAGATGTGCCAGAAGTATCTAACATTATATACTTCAGCAGCAGTAGGATTACATCACATGGCAAGACAGTTATGGTCATACTACTCGACAGTGCGGCAGCTTATGGCAATGGTGACTCACCGTGACAGATCCTTTCAGCAGTGGCGGGATGGTCACTTAGTTCAGAATAGGCCTAGTCTACAACTCCGTGGCGGGTGGTTCCGATGGTCGTACTTGACAGTGCGACAGCTTATGAAAATTGCGGTCCGTTGTGGCAGATTCCTTTCAGCGGCAGCAGGATGATTCTGTAGTTCAGTGTCTCCAAGTCTGTGATGGTATAGCCATACTCGACAGTGCGGCACCTTGTGGGAATGGTGACTCACCGTGACAGATCCTTTCGGCAGTGGCGGGATGGTCACTTAGTTCAGAATAAGCCTAGTCTACAACTCCGTGGCAGGTGGTTCCGATGGTCGTAGTTGACGGTGCGACAGCTTATGGTGATCGTGGTTCGTCGTGGCAGATCCTTTCGGCGACGGCGGGATGATTCTGTAGTCCATATTGGCCTTGTCTTCAAGTCTGTGATGTATGGCCATACTCGACAGTGCGGCGCCTTATGGAAATGGTGACTCACCGTGATAGATCCTTTCAGTGGGTATTGTGATGATAGAATAGTTCAGAGGAGGCCTTGTCTACAACTCCGTGGCGGGTGGTTCCGATGGTCGTACTTGACGGTGCGACAGCTTATGGAGATCGTGGTTCGTCGTGGCGGATCCTTTCGACGGTGGCGGGATGATTCTGTAGTCCAGATTAGATCTTGTCTCCAAGTCTGTGATGGTATGGCCGTCCTCGACAGTGCGGCAAGCTATGGAAGTGTTGACTCAGCGTGACAGATCCTTTCAGCAGTGGCGGGATAAACATTTAGTTCAGAATGGGCCTTGTCTCCAACTCCGTGGTGGGTGGTTCCGATGGTCGTACTTGACGGTGCGACAGCTTATGGAAATCGTGGTCCGTTGAGGCAGGATGATTCTGTCTCCAAGTCTGTGATACGGTATGGCCCTTGTGGGATTCCATGGTGACTCACCGTGACAGATGGTGGCGGGATGATCACATGATTCACTACGACAGATCCTTTCGGCGGCGGCAGGATGATTATCAATATAGTTCAGAGTAGCTGGTCCGTTGTAATACAATGACTGATGTGACCATCCTTAACATGAGCGAGACCGGCATTCTGCAATGACAGGCGTCGAAAAGGTCTTTCTAGGTGAAATTCACATGATCGTATCGAATAGTAGATCGACTACGTCGTGACATTTGTCGACCGTTCATTGTACTCCGCTCTCTTCTCCCTAATCCTCGCCAATGCGCTGTTCCTGGATGGCAGCCGCTCTGTTTCAGAATAAAGCGGAAACACTTGGCTAACCGTGGTGATCAGGAATAAAGCAGCAGAACATGTTGGAGACCCACCGATTCCACCAAATCAGCAGCTGATCAATCTCATCTTTCTCATCAGGATCATTCAGTAAATCTACAATGGAATTGTAGAAGCGTTCAGAGTCAGTGATTAAATCTGTACGGGAGAAAACTTGTGCAGAAGTCAGCGCAAAACGTGTCTTGCAAAGAATAAGTACAAGTTGTTATATACAAACAGGGGACCCACCTGAGTAGCTACGTATGCAACAGAAGCCTTTGTCACAGAGCGCATGCCGTGAATGCGAGCATTCCCTGATCGAGTGGCCTTGGGTTCCTGATCTACGGAGCTTGGAGAAGTGAAGATATGTTTGAAGGCCTTGGTCACGAAAGTAAGCGTTGTGCAACGAGGTGGGTGTTGTAGGGAAATACTCACAGATACAAGGAGACCGCTCCTCAACAATCCGTTCCATGGATCCTCGGCATCATAAGCGTAGTTTGCATATAAGAGGACCGGCCACTGATCACCAGAAACCTGGATTTGCCCACCGACTAACTTTGCCTTGATTCTGTTGAACGTTGAAGTATAACGAGTTCAGATACTACCAATTGCAATGTACTAGACACATACTCCAAGTTAGCCCAGTCTAGTCCAGCAGGGCAGAGAAGCGCTCCTGTGCGCTCGTGGTTGAAACCGCGACCCGACTTCACATTCCGTGGGATGTGTGGGTTGAGCGATTGACCCTTGGGCGTAATCCAATCAATAATTGCAGTTTTCATACCCTTGGTATCATCAGCCCGTGCACCGTTAGCACCTTTTTGGATCTGTTAAGATTGAAGTAAGTATCGTCTCGATGTGGGTAAGCTCGTGACGAACTAAATCCGCTATATGAATCACCTCGTCCTCTGATGATTCCATGAGTCTCGCCTCCAGGGCAGGCACCATCCTCAACAGTTCACGAAAGACTGCATATTCTTGTCGTTCACTAGATACATAGTGGTCGAAATGTTAACTTTGGGATTTGAAAGAATGAAAACTCACTGAGCGGTCATGGACTCCGGGCTTTCATCTGAACGTTCGCCCATGATCACGATACCATTAGTGAGGAGTGTCTGAATATTGCAGAATGTATGGACTGCTCTGCCAAAATGACGTCCGTGGTGTACCAACGGATCCTGCGTGGTCCTAGCAAGCAGTCAGTTTTACGTGTGCGTATCGAAGGAGAAGGCTAACGGTCTCTTCCTAGGACCCAACTCTAGTGCATTTGGATGTACGCGCTTGTGCCCAGTTCCTACTGGGGCACCTGATTCCCGCTGATCACTGGCTGACATGATGCCCGACGAGACTCGGAGCTGTAAGTGGAAAAGCAAGTGTAATAGCTCACTGGGGAAATGTGCTGGTCGTTGTCGCCCAAACCTCCATTGCCTTTATACACTAGGCCGAGGGCACGGGAAACTTGGCGAACGCTGGGCGGAGTCCCACGTTCTTGCAGGGACTCGGGATACATGGCAGTACCGCGTGAATTCTGCCCATGCATGATGGAGTTTCACACACACATACACATACGCATACGCATTCAATCAACTGCGCAGCAGGAACTTCGTCAATGTGGGACAGTTGTCCAAAGTCTCACGACTCATGGGCATAATATTCAACTGATTGCGTTGAAAGCCTGCCATGGCGGATGGCGGGAAACACTGAAACACGCGGACGAAAATGCTGGATGACGCTCGGCGGCTATAATGCACGAGTACAGGCCTAGGGGGAACTCTGTTCTCTGGGACTTGATATAAATACTGATATAAATACTGAAACAAGGAAAAGTACATAGTTATTGTTATTGTTAAATAGTGAAGTACAACAACGATTGATATGCAGAAGTTATTCACAATTGCAATGTACCACTGGCGATGCTTATTCACAATGAATGCAAACTCCCCTCGATGTTCAAGCACGTCGTGCATGCTTCTAAACGTCAATGATGAGACGGGGGACGTAATAATGAAATCGGACGACCTACCGAATTTTGTCTATTGACTGGAGGGGTGACGGTGAGACGGGACGCAGCTTTCATGAATTTACCGATGGCCGTGTACGAATCCCCAATGCCAGAGTGTGCATCGTAGAAACGAATGGTCTCAACGAGACCCATCTCATCAATCATGAACGAAGCGTGATGTTCGACATCGCTCTGGGCTGAAGCGAGAGAGGCTATGGCTGTCTTCTTCCTCTCCAAAGCGTCCTTCATCATAACGGATCGCTCATTAGGGGAAGGGAATGAATTCCTGGGTAGAATCTGTTGATAGCAGGGGAAAATCCAATGTTTACTGTAGATCCCAAGGGAAAACTTGAAGACTCACCAATCTATTTAAGAGCACTCTTTGGGCTGTTGCACTTGGATAGCCGCCATCACGTTTGACAAGACGAGATGTTGAATGAAGGGATGGGAGACGAGAAGAGCTGATGTTCTTGAGGTCAAGTACGAAGGTCATAGTTTAGTAGTGGAACTTGAAGTGGAGGGAGGAAACGTAATAGTGGGTATTTGATTGACCTCATAGTAGATATATGTGCCTTCAACCCAAAAGTTCCGCAATTAACTCCATTTCCATCCCCGACTCCTGTAGAGCCTGGGATCTCAGGCCAGGACTCGGAGTAAACCGACCTTGCATAAGCACAGCCGCATCGCAACTCAGGTTGCTTCCGAGTCATGGATCGTAATCATTGAGTGTCGCAATTTGAAGCACCATGACAGTCATGCGTCGCGCACTGATAATAAACAAGAATTGTGTATGACTGGGCTTTGAAACAAAGTGAATCCAATGCATTAGGACGAGTTACCTGACCCTTGGCATCGAACGTGACTGACCTATACTGTAGTCGTGACCGACTCGAACTCGGAGTCCAGTACTACAACATTCCAGTTCTCTGTCCAGTCGTTACCGAGGGTTTTCAATAGGAGACATGATTTATTTTCATTCATTTTGATTGTCACGGTCGACACCGTGTGTGATATTCGTGCTTTGAACTTGAATGATCTGTTTCATAAATAAACAAGAAAGCAGGAATGATCATCCTTGGGCCCGGGGGTGGAGTCAGTAAACGTCACAAATGCAATGTTGATCGTACTAAGAAGTCGTTGCTTTGCTTGAATTACATCAGTTGATCCTTGCACAGAAGAACGGAGCCGTAGTACTCGGACTACTTCTGTATTCATAGTTAGCACCTGCTTTCGCCATTATGGACAGTTGCTGACCACCAGCATAGAATACGGGGCGGGAATTTGATGGAGGATCTGTGTCAGTTGCTCGACCGGACGAAGCAGTATGGTCTTGAAGTACTAAATCTTGAATTCGGGATCAGTAATGTAACACTTCCTCTCGGTGTCTAGAGCCTAATGAAATTGGACTTGAAACCAAGTGTTCCACTGTTCTTTGTGGTTGGGTTCAGCTATAGACAGTAAATGGTCGTCGAGTAGCTTCAAAATGTCTTTACGTACTTTGGTGAGCTCATACTCAAGACGGCTGAGTTTCTGGCTGCCACTCAGGTACTCCTGGTGTTGGGAATGACGTCCTGATACCCGGCTTAACTCCGGTTTCTCAAGAGAATCAATGATCCTCCAACTACTGCGAAGGGCATTCACCGTGACGTTCTTATAGTCGACAGAAAGGAGGTTCCGTTCTTCAATGGTCAATATACCATAGTTCTGGATAAGACCAAAGTATCAGTGACCTCAAACCGTACACTTTTACAAGGATGAGTAAGCAAACACGAGGGCGGGTGAGCAACAGTTTACCTGCGTGCGCGTCACGAGCAACGGCACTGGTTAGTGAGGGTGAAGATGGGGTAGGAGAGCGCGAGCCTGAGCGAGCGACTCGGGGAAAGGACGACGACGACGAGAGAGAGATGGCATCGATATCGAAGGCGCATGTGCATCAGAGAAATAAGATGTCTGAAAGTCGAGATGTAGGTCAGACCACGATATGACAAGACGAGATAGTAACCCACCCATAATCCTAGCCGGGAGCCAGAGAACTTACTATATAGTACTAGTGTCGTCAAAGTGTCCGAGTCGTGGTTCGCCGCGCATGCACAAGACTCGGATGAGGAGGTGCACGCCGTCTTCTTTGGAGAGCACCTTGAGGAGTGCGCGGAGTTCGCCCTGGGAATCCTTGGGCGAGACCTTGCCAAGGGAGCCTTCGTTGAGACCGGGGGTATCCCGGAGCCGGAACAAGTGTGTGCGACTCGGCGTTTCCCAGTGGTGGCACTTTGGACGTAGGGTGACGCCGCAGGCGTCGTTGGCGATGTCCGCGACGGTGCCGCCGGCAATAAGGTTGATGAAAGAGCTTTTCCCAACGCCTGGCTCGCCTGCGACGACGATGTTGCGGGGTAGAAGTTGTGAGCGGGGTCCAGGGGCTAAAGGGATGTTTTGCGTCACAGAGAAGGCGATACAAAATAAAATAAACAGCAAGGTCGTGTCAGTTGGAGTGGACCTACCTGGATGATTGGGCGTCCGATCGCCATCGGCGTCGGCGATGTTTGACGAGGAGGCGAAGGAACCAAGGGTACAAAGGCCCTTCAAACTAGCCTCTTGGTACGGATGCAAGGGAGGATTAGTGTGCTGTGCTGCAGGCGCATGGCAGGGATGGGAAGTTGAGAATGAGGGTGGGGGGTAAGGGTCGTCGTCGTCGTCGCGCTGGGATGAGAGGATGGCGGGGGGAGAACGGGGATGGGGACAGGGATGGGGAGTTGGAGACGAGGATGGTGGCGGGGGTAGGGACGACAATGTCTCGTCGTCGTCGTTGTCGCGCTGGGACGAGAGGAACGGCGGGGTGAAGGATGGGGACGGGGACGGGGAGTTGGAGACAAGGATGGACCACGGCGGGGCTAAGGATGACGACGACGAGACGTCGTCGTCGCGCTGGGACGAGAGGACGGCGGGGTGGAGAACCAGTCAGCTCTCAACTTTCTCGACCCAAGGAACTGGAAACTCACCTCAAACTGTACCCCCAACGACTCAGCCCTAAACAGATGCACCATCCACGCTACCCACCCCTGCTCCTCCGCCGTATCTTCCTTCTCTACAACGTGCGGTCCCTGTCTCCGAATCTCCTCCACATCATTTACCGGCCCATCACCGACTGCAGAAGCGTCCGTCTGATCCTTGATCAACATGTGACACAGATCCACATCCCGGGCGTCTCTACCACGGTCTCGTTCTAGACGAGGATGGTGGCGGGGGCAAGGACGACGACTTCTCGTTGTCGTGCTGGGACGAGAGGACGGCGGGGTGGAGAACGGGGATGGGGACAGGGACGGGGACGGGGAGTTGGAGACGAGGATAGTGGCGGGGGTAAGGACGACGGGACGGCGGGGTGGAGAACGGGGATGGGGACAGGGACGGGGAGTTGGAGACGAGGATGCGACGACGATGACGACGAGAGTACGGCGGGGGGAGAACGGGGATGGGGACAGGGACGGGAAGTTGGAGACGAGGGTGGTGGCGGGGGTAAGGACGACGACTTCTCGTTGTCGTCGTGCTGGGACGAGAGGACGGCGGGGTGGGGGACGGGGATGGGGACAGGGACGGGGAGTTGGAGACGAGGATGGTGGCGGGGCTAAGGACGACGACGTCGTCGTCGTCTTATCATTCTCATCGTTGTCTGTTGTCTCGTCTTCGCCCTCTCGTTCTTAGCCTCATGTCATGTGACAGCGAGAAAACCAACAATCATCGATCCATCGATATTCATCTACCCCTTGGGTTTTTCGACGATCCCCTGCATCTTGACGTACGACGGTGAGGTTTCCTCCCTCAGCGCAGGAACGTCAACCCTTTTCTTTCGCAGTTCCTGGTCGAGTAGCTCTAAGCGTTGCGTTGGAGTCAAGTTCGGGAACATGAGCTCCTCAGAGAAGCGACTCGAAAGGCCAGGATTGGTTGCGAGCAAAGTGTTCATCTCCTTCTCGTACCCGGCCAGGATGACGACGAGCTTGTTCATAGATCGCTCGTTGGTCATCAACCCCACCATCTCCTCCATGGCCTCCTTTGCATATTGACCGAACCATCTGAGCTAGGTTATTTTGTGCTTCCTCTTCAGTGTATGTTGGGTCGGAGAAGCCTATACCAGCCATGGAGCGGATCTGGACATCGTAAGACGATGTCTAAGCTTGAAGTGTGTGAAAAGATTTCACTACAGAGTGTGCACCATCTGCACCTATGACATACTTTTCGGAGATCACTCTGCCGTCTTGAAAGGTGACATCACTCAGATATGCGTCGTCTGAGTGGCGCCTCAGCCCGACTACTTTGAAAGGTCGATGAACGGTGGCACCCAAACTGACCAGCTTCCTCTCGAGTGTCCGTTCAGTGATGTTCTGAGGGATGACGAGGACATATGGGTGTCGAGTAAACGGTCTGAGACTCTTGATGTTGGGGCTGCAGAGGTTTGCAGAGCGAGATCCAATGTGGAACATGGTGTCTTTGACGCCCTGCGACACGATGTCGTCCCCACAGCCTATCGTATCAAGTGCCTATTGCGTTTACGTGACTCAGATGCGATAAGAACGAAGAACAGAAATAACTTACCTCGAGAGTGGCAGAATGGACTACGACAGCCCGTGAACCGTTTGCTCCCCGTGGTATAGCGTCGACGATGATGAAATCGCGAAAGCCGTGGTAGAGAATGGAAAGAGCAGTTGCAAGTCCTGCTGGACCAGCACCTACGATGAGAATGGTGGTTTTGCTAGGTAAAGACATATGTATATGCAGATGAATATGAGGACGCAATGTAGCCTTATACGCATATGCATAGACCTCGTTATCGACGTTGCAGAGTAACGAGAGGCCCATTCCCGGATGCGATTATGGCAGTCGAAAAACGGTCTTGTACATAATTTGCGAGCGAATGCATAACAAATGCATAGATGCGCCTCGCAAGTCAGAAAGTACTATCGCTTCGTCAAATCAACCATATTCCCATAGAAGAAGGGTGGACTCCTGTGACACCGATATTTATCGGTGAGGCGCTCAGGATGAGACTTGTCCGTGTGGTAAGAGTCAAGTTAGTACCAACTTTTCAGTCTGTAGTATAAGAACAATGTTAGGAACATCAACACAGAAGCTCCAAGTTGTCTTGCTGCTTCTTGCAATTACCCGATGTTTTGCACCCATATGACGCTGTTAGATGGGCTACTGATTCGTGGTATCATGGCCCTTGGCAAATTTCTAGGGTCTGTTGGTTCAACGGAGGTCGTCAGGAAGGTGTCTAAGGCGGGGGGCGTTAAGCGTTACGCCCTCACTTAGATCACCTTGCTTGACAAGGTTTCTCTCGGGTGTGAAATTGGTGAGAAAGTGCAACCCCCTGTCTTACCGGGAATTGCCGCTTTCACTGAGACTCTTGTTTTGTTGTGTTGTGCGAAACTTTGCTTATCCAGCGCGCGCCAAGTGTCGGGACCTTAGTAAGACTTCTTTGACTTCTGACCTTGCGCGTGCATGATTACAATTTTACAAGCAAGGTTTCTGCCGTCGCAAGACGGCGCTTCCACAAGTTAATATTATGCCTCCGTCAAAAGCTCCGACGTCTATAATGAGTCAGCTAATTTCCGAGTGCTCAAATTGACTGTAGGTGGATTTGAATGACAACACGTACCGAAGTTAAATCTATACCAATGGCAGTATACTACATTGAAATGAAATGGGTTTATTAGAAATGGCCTAGGCTCCGTTACTATTCGGTGTTATTGACTTGCAAGCACTAGTAGATCCACGCTCGAAGAGATCAGACTTCCCTTTCTTCCACCCTGACAAACCTGAGAGGCTTCGAATTAGTACTACATCGCACATGTCAAGATAATACAAGTATAGTCAGATGATTTGCAATCTGAATGTCCAACAGAATGTCTACACGGCCGGCAGTTTCATAACCATCATCAACCCCAATACGTATTACGCGCACGTTGAATCGGCGCATACAGGGTAATGATTTAGATGAGGAGTTGCAATCAGATCGAGATGCTGGTCTAGTAGGCCATTTGCAAAAGGATGCTGTGAGGTTGTATTTTCGAAGGGATTTAAGAGCCCACGCGAGGCCCAACGAGGGTTTTGATTGGATAGGCAGAACCAAAACGTGATGCCCATCTTAGTGATTTCCAACCGTATGACTATGTACGCAGTGTTGAGTAGGTGTCACTGGAGGAAGTGTCCAAACACCCACCTTAATCTCTGTATCTCGGATGCGCACTTGACAATGGAATGTTGATCTTCAGTGGCAACAACACTACAAGTCCAAGTCAGATTTTAATGCAGCTGCCCAATGTTGCGGAGGTGTCATGCGATACAATATCGCAGGTGTCAACGAAACATGATAAGGCATTTTACCGCTCAAGAGCTGTCGAAGAATAAAGAAAATGCAAGAATTGGCAGGCGACCAGGAGAGAAGGGGTTCACATCGTTTCACATAACAGCCAATTTACGAGAGTTAAAAGAACGGATACGCACCTGGAGCATGACACCAGCGAACGAATATGTCTCAGGAAAGGCATGCGCGAGCTACGGGGGAAGTAGGTGAAGACGGTCCTCTGGTGCCATGCAAAAGGAGCTTCAGATTTCGTACACATAGACAATATGCCCATCTATCAGGCGAAATTCTGAATAGCATATTGAAAAGTCGGACCACTTTACTGAATCTCGCCGCTTGCCAAAGGGCGGCAGTAATACGAACGTCCCAGATTTTCAAACCATCCCTACGATGAGATGATGGACATCTTGGGCCTCGGCAAAAATAAGATGCAAGAGGATGCGTTCCCTCGATGATCGATGAAGATCAGATTGTAGAAGTCGTGAAGTCGAGCCGGAAATGGCATAGAAAAAGAGAACAGGTGGCGGAACGACTTACCCAGCACTCCATGGTTTGTTCAATGCATTAAAGTCCAAGACCGTGGCCGCTCGAGTTGCTTTTAGCTATACCGGCTTCTGTTCCTTGTCAGTGGCCTCTTAGGATAATTCGACGAATCGTGTCGAAGGCCAATCAACTCGGCGGTGTAGGCAATCAGCGCTCAGCTTCAGGAGCACACGTGGGATCGTCGATCATTGTTCTGAGTCAATGATCCCAACCAAGCGGAACGATAGCTTTGTTTGCAACTATTTAAAGTCTGACTCGGACTCCGAGCGGAGCGCATTGACCACAAAGCACCGCAAGTTGGCAGGGAGATCGAAACAGAAAGGCAGACAAAGGCGAGTGGGAGAGGAGATTTAAGGATGCCACACCTTGGAGAATTTCCCCATCTCTCTTTCTTCTCAACACCATCTCCGTCCTGCCAACAAACACCCATTGACCCAATTTCTCGCTCTACACCGATTCCATGGCACGCACAAAGGTATGCGCCTCGTTCTTCCGATGCTGTTTCGTATATTCTAGAGAACGAGGGGTGGTTTCGTCGCCGATGCCTTTGTTGATGACGCGGTAAGCTTCGTCGACGAACAAGACTTTTCCGAGCGCCTTGTCGAAGAGCGCCTTGGTCTTGGGTCCCGTCTGTTTCACGAATCGTCCCGTCAAGTCCGTCGTGGAGCACTCGACCACCTCGGTGGAGGCCAAGAATCCCATATCGTAGTATACTTGTCCGATTTTGCGCGCGATCGTCGTCTTGCCATACCTGTCGGTCACGTAAGTACTCAAACAGATTGCTCAACTGGCCAACTACACGCACCTGGTGGTCCCTTGAAGATGAAGCTGGTCGGAATCACTTCCCGTATCGTGCATGTCCACCCCACTCGCTCTCATTTCTAGAGCGACCGTCTGATATTCACCCAGTTTCTCCTTCACTTCGACACACCCCACGACGTCCACGAATATCTTGTCGAGGTTTTCGGACGCCACCTGACTCCGAGCAAAGTCTGGGTCGAAATCTTGAGGTTTGAATGTAATGTCCATTGTCTGGAAAACCGGGGATAACGCCATCCGCTTCTGGTATCGGGCCTTCGCCAGGCCAAGCAAGTTGTCGACTTTGCCAGCGTTGCCGAAATTGGGCCGGACTTTCATTCGGTGGAGGACTTCGCCTGCGACACGCTTGGCTTCCTCTGAGGCATGCAAGTCCTGTTGTCGGAGCTTGAGTTCGAGAATATGCATGAGCTGGGATTCGGTGAAGTCCTCGAAGTTGAACGTGTTTTCTATAGCAAATCGCCGTGCGAGTCCGGGATTGACGTTCTGTTCACAATGACACGTCAGTTGTGTCGTGAGCAATCTGGCTCACGACAGACCCACCCAGAACATTTCCTCCATCTGATCTGTGTATCCGAGAAGAAGAACACCACGATCTTCGCCAGGAACACTTTGAATTTCAGCGACCATCGTGTCGACGATGGCGGTGTGGTATATGTTTGTATTTGTTACATTCTTGTTGTACAGCATATAGGCCTAGGTGATAGCGAATAATCAGAGCGGCGGTAGAACGCTCAGCAGACCACGAACCTCATCGATCACAAGTACCTTTCCTCGCGTGCTCTCGAGGATCGCCTTCGTGTTTATCTCTGATCTACCCAAAAGGGCCCCCATGAAGTTAGCCGGATTTTTGACGACGACTGACATGATAAGACCTCAGCAAAACGTTCAAACGAATTGTTATATGTCCATCACTGACCTTCCCCTTTGCTCAACATGCCAAGGTCTGCGAGAATTTGACCGTACAGTTTTGCGACCGACGTCTTTCCCGTCCCGGGAGACCCAAGGAAGACTGTGTTCAGCGATACCTGTATCGGTTCCTTCTCCGCAAGCTCACGCTGGTAGTTCGTCTCCAACAGCCTGAACATGCTGCGCACGGAATATTTCACGGACCCCAAGCCAATCAGCTCCTGCAGCTTCTTCCACGGCGTGCCGAATGCCGTCTGAAAATTAATGATGAGCTGCGTTGTCCGTTCCCTTAGAGAGAACACAGTCCTACATTGATCGTCGTAGTTGTAGTTAGTCGTTGTTGCTCGAATGCGTTTCTGACGGTGTTGAAGACAGTTGTGGGGTGGCGCATGGAGATCGGGCCCAGTGGGAGACCTAGCGAGAAAAAGGGAGGGGCTAAGCACTTGAATGGATGTCGTTTCCAGAGCGAAGCACATACAGCGAGCAGGAGCGACTTCCGGGCAGGAAATACGAATAGGGTTGCGCGTCACAGAGTACATGCTCAAGTCGATCATCCCTGCATCAACGTTGATGATGACCAAACCAAGCGTGCTGGGGTCTGGACGTTGTACGATGTTTGCCCAGTAGTGAAGGCCAGCTTCACACTCGGTGATTAGACGAACACAGGAACGCCCTTCAGGAGTGCCGGGGACAAGACCAGCACCCTCGACAGCGCGACGATACTGCTGCCGCTGCGGATCCTCCCAATCATTTGGATGAGTGAAGATGAACTCGACGGAGTCCTCGACCGACGACCAGTTGAGCCAAGTATGACGTGCTTGAATATAGCTGCTGACGAGCTGGAACAGATACTTGACGAAATCTGTCAAGACATCGACGGTGGTTTTTCCAGAGGGCAATGGCGGTATATAGTCTCCTGGTGCTGAACCAGGAGAAGTTGAATTTTGCGGCCTGAGGCGAAGCTTCCAGCTGGATTGGACAAATCGAGTCATTTAAGAACTTCACGATGAGCAAGGGAAACTGACCATATTGCTTTCCTCCAGCCTTCTTTCACAGCTACCTCGCTAACATAGTCTGCGAGCTCCTGGATGCCAATGGCTTTGACGCTGCAATCTGAACCGTAATACAATAGAGAGGGCACTTTGACGACGCAATTTTTCTGACTGTGGTATCACAGAGTGTGTTAGAATCGTTTGGGGTAGAAATAGATGAAAGACATTACTTAGTGAGCGGATGAATCTCGTGAGGTTGACCATGTTGGAGGATGGAGTACGAGACAGTGCTATGAGTAGTGCCAATATCAAATGCAAGCACGAGGTTGGTCCTGCCTGCGTATAGCTTTTGATAAGACATGAATTCTGAGGGGAAGGAGAGGCGCGACTCGCGTACGATATTATATACCTTGGAGGGTGAAGATGGCACGGTCAGGCGCTCAACGACGCATGCAAGATTTTTTCCCAAGAGCTCTGCATGATCGGGATCCGGCGTACAGTACCAGCAACCTCTGAGGAGTTGGGGACGAGGATGGTGGGGGGATAAGGACGACGACGACGTCTCGTCGTCGTCATCGTCTTCGCGCTGGGACGAGAGGACTGCGGGTGGGAGAACGGGGCTGGGGACAGGGACGGGAAGTTGAAGACGAGGATGGTGTGGGGGTGAGGACGACGACTTCTCGTCGTCGACAGATGCACCATCCGTGCTACCTACCCCTGCTCCTCCGCTGTATCCTCCTTCTCCACCACATACGGTCCCTGTCTCCGTATCTCCTTCACGTCCTCTACGGGCCCACCACCGACGGCAGAAGCATCCGTCTGATCCTTGATCAACACGTGACACAGATCCAAAACTCCATCCACGTCCCCGGTCCTTGCAGTTGACGACTTGCTCCGGAGTATGCTCAAGTTCTGGTACATTTCCAGATCGACGCTGTGGAGCTGGAAGAGACGGATGAGGATGGTGCCAAAGTTCGCGACGTTCCATCTCGCGTTTCTCGGGGTTGCGCGAGTGACTTGGTGCTGGCGACGAATCCAGAGCTTGTTCATTTCTATGAAATTGATCAGTACGAACACGATCGAGTCTTGGCGGGACCCTTGGGAACTAGGCTGGGTCAGCAAACGGACGACGCGAGGCGGTGTGAGCTCACCCAGATTCGGTCCCGACGGGCAGGTCTGACCGCTGAGATAGTGTTGTAGAAGAACCCGCGTATGGGGTTCAATGCGCCTCTTCTCATTTCCATCCTGATTTCCTTGACGGGTGCATGCGGGATGCGGAGCCGACGGTGATCACGAGGTAGAGGCGAGGGACTATGTTCCCAGCGTACTGGACTGTGTGTACGTCTACAGGTAGTTTGAAAGGTGTCAGAGGGTGTCGGAGGTGGCCATGTCTTGCTACACCTGTGGTCACTGGAGGAACGAGAGAGAGCTGGATGCGTGCACTCACAGAGCTCATAATATTGCTTCGGTGAGAGTGACGACGTGCGCAGCTCGGCGAGCATGAGACTGGCGCTCTTGAGCGCGTCCACGATCTCGTCGTTGTCCTACAAGCAGGACGTCAGCGATGATAGCTCCGAGGGCGAATTCGGTGCCGCCGCACAAGATGACGCTTCATCTGGCCGACCTGAATCTTAACGGCTTCCAGGGACTTGCTGAAGACTTTTCCTTCCACGACGACGGTAGTGGTGGTGGTGGTGGTGGTGGTGGTGATGGTGGTGGTTATCACCGTCGCCGTCGTTGTCGTCGTGGCCATCGTGTGCGACGTCTTTCGGGGGATAATAGTGACTTGGCAACGAGGTCGACTCAGACCCTTCACCCCGCGCCTTATGTAAGCAGAGCGCGAGTAGTAAGTAGGGGCTGGACAAGAAAATTCACTGGGTGTACGAGAGGGCCAGCCATGCGATGCGCGGCGTGCACGTTTGCGAACGCTGTGATGAGGTTGTTAACAAGATGATGATGTGGACGACGACGAAAAACAAGTACGCAAATTCTCTCCGCACGCCCGCATGATCGTCACGCATCTCTCCCACGTGTGTAGACCGTCGACGTCAACTTTGAGTACTACAACATTGTACACAACATCGTACACATCCGAGATTATCACATCCAGAGACTACTTAGTCGTTGGTACCCACGTCGTTCGCCCTCATCCACTCGTCTTCGTCCTCAACAATGTTCCCTCGTTCGTGACGCACACACGCTCAAATACTTCCCTTCTTCCTGTCCCGCCCTTACTCACCGTCGCCCTCCCTCGTTCTCCCTCCTTGTTCATCATCACCTCAATGCGTCGAGGACCCTCGCCGCATGCAAGGCGGTGTGCAACGACTGCCGTATGCTCTCGGCACAACGAGAGTATACGACGGTCGCCGTGGATCGTTACCTCCCTCGTTTGCCCTCGTCCTCGTCCTCGCCCTCCCCATCACCCCTCCTGTGCATCCATACGGACGTACGCGTGCGGGCGCACGCACCAACTCGCTTGCTCAGTACTCAGTTTTTGACCAACGATGCCGCAGATGATACAGAAATCTAGGTTCAACTACGGTCGAGTCAACTCCTCGTATGGCAATCCATACAGTGCCTCGCAAAGCTCATCCACGACGGCACAACGCAAGTATCCGACAAGTCGAGACAATCCGCCGACTCCAGTCTTGATCGAGAGATGACATTCGTAGCAACGGAGCCTCGCTATCCTCAACGATTTGGTCCGTGTCGCTCGTTGCTGTAGATTCCAGACTTAAATAGTTTATACATGGCGAAGGACCACGTTCACTTTGGCTAGTTCCCCGCATGACGCTGCATCAGAACCGCTGTTTTTGCACGGTGAGCGCAGAGACAAGCGGAAAAAGCATCAATTGCTAGGGATGAAGCGAGGTCCTTGAAAGTCTGGAGATGTTTGGGTAGGGATGGCAAAGTGGCGAGATGCTGAACAAGCAGTCGAAGAGCTGATTCATATGCGAGAAGGACTGTGGGATGGCAGAAATCCTCAGATTCCGTGATCCATTACTTGGTTACAGAGAGATCGGCTGGTGAGTGTTTGTGAGATATTTGTCAACTCGGTATAGAGAGTGAATACATCCTCTCTGTCCTTTAACTTGTTCGACTGGGTGAAGCGAACACGCAGACAATCTGCAAGTTTACATGATGACAATGATCAGTCAGATGGCTAAGTGGGCAAAGGTCGAGGGCATGTCTCGCGAGGATGATGGCCTCATTGAGGTCCGTCATATCTCCAAGCCGTTTGTAACGAGTGCAGAGATAGAATGCGACATTGTTCAACGACGTTGATCGGTGCGGGTGCCCTGACGGAAGGTCAACGGCTTGTCTCCTGAGGATGGTGGCCTCATTGAGGTCCGTCATAGTTTGCGACATTGTTTAACGACGTTGATCGACCCGGATGCCCTGACGGACAAAGGTCGAGGGCTTGTTTCCCGAGGATGATGGCCTCATTGAGGTCCGTCATATCTCCAAGATGGTTGTAACGATCGGAGAGATAGAGTGCGACATTGTTCAACGACGTTGATCGTTCCGGGTGCCCTGACGGGCGAAGGTCGACTGCTTGTCTCACGAGGATGATGGCCTCATTGAGGTCCGTCATATCTCCAAGCCGGTCGTAACGAGTGGAGAGATAGCTTGCGACATGGCCCAACGACGTTGACCGAAACGGGTGCCCTGATGGGCAAAGGTCGAGGGACTGTCTCCCGAGGATGATGGCCTGGTTGAGGTACGGCATATCTCCAAGACGGTCGTAACGGTCGGAAAGATAGAGTGCGACATTGCCCAACGACGTTGAACGATTTCAAAAGTTGGGTCCCCTGCTGGGCAAAGATCCAGTGCCTCTCTGCAATAGATAGCTGCTTCCTCTATGTCTTCTACCGCTCCTAGATGGTTGTAACGACTCCGCAGATATTTGGCAAGCTGATTTAGTGAGCCCCATCATTCGTCGTGACCGGATGGGCGACGGTCCAGTGCTTGGCGATCAATGACGATTGCCTCGCTAACGTGGTCCGTCCCGTCCCCTTCTCAAACTTGGCGAATGTTGACTTCGCTTGTGCAAGTATCTGATTGACTAAAACAGTCGCCTCGTCAATCGAGTCCCTCTGGCCCCCTTTCTCATGCTTGGTAAAACGAGACTTTACTCGAGACCACTACTGCTTGGCTGAGGTGAATGTCATTTCACTGAGGCCCTTCTCGCAGACAAAACAGTAAAATAAGCACCTTTTGATATCATCTTGTTTCACCGAGGGTTGGGACGGTGAGGGGGAAGGTACTGGTCAGTGGAAAGAAGAAAGTGAGCATGTTGGCGACTTCGCCGCAATGACTTGGGGCAGCTTCGTTTTTTCCGCATTGTTCGTTGGCACAGCAGCGTCATTGAGTGCTTCTGGCAGGAGGCTGTTCGCACAGCTGAAGGTAAGACCTGGCAAGGAAGGACTCCTCGCCGCACTTTGAGGCGTTAATCAGTTCAAAAGGGCCTTGGCTAAAATGACCACGACGATAAAAAAACGGCATCAACAGATCGAAATCGACTCCACCGAGCGTCTATACGTACCCAGCAACCGCTACTGCGTGATCCCCATCTTCAAAAACGCCCAACGACTTCCACCTCGTCATACCGCCCCAGATTCTCCGACGTCTTCTTCAAATAAATATACTTAAGCGTGTTCCGGAAATGTCGCTGGATCATGTCCGGAGACGCCACCCCTTCGATTCGTTGCGACGGGTGCAGGTACGAAGCCGAAGACGACGGAGAGGTGATGGTGTCGATGGAGGGCGCGGGAGGGAAGGGGTGAACGCGGGAGAGGGAGAGGGGAGAGGAGAACGGAGGGCGCTGGAGGGAAGGCGAGAGGGTTGAGCCCGAAGCGCATCATGGTGTCCGCTTGGACGCACTGCGCAGAGAGGGAAAGCGAGAGGGGAGTGGCGCGTGCACACCCGTTTAGATGTGCCGCGTAAAGGAAAGGGGGAGGGGGAGGGGGACTCCGAGTCGGAGAGGGGTGAGATCTTGAGAGGTCTTTCACAAAAAAAAAGCTAAGTCCGCACGCACTGGCATCAGTAGTAGGTAGGAAAATACAACTACATTTTATCCTAACTCTTGAGACTAGTTGTCACGAAACCAGCGGGACCACGCGACCCTTCATGGTTGTCCGCCTGCGGTCTGAACGCGAGCCGACTCGCGGGTGGTTGCGGTTGCAGACGACCAGAGACGGTACTGCCGCCCCTCCGATGCTTCGTAAGCAGCCCACTGAGGAAGCGTGCGTACAGGTGTGGGGTATGTCGTTCGTCGATCGCCACCTCTTGCAAAGTCGTGATAAGTCGACCGATCGAGTCGAATATCTCGTCTTCCATTTCTCGAGTGAGAATATGCACAAACTCGGGTCGAAGGAGCTGTTTCAGACAATTTAATACAATGTCCTCATTGCACGACAGGCAGGGGAACACACCTTGAGCAAAAATGCAGAGAGGCAAACGAGGCAAATATAAAGTGGCCTGCAACGGGACCGGATGAGCTACACGCCGACGTCGAATAAGAATGAGGCTTGCCATCTGGGGACGAACGCATGAGACCGCACGTTTACCATATGCTTGATGACAGTCGTAGCGGCTTCAAAGCTCTCTGTTTGAACCTTGAACATGACACTGAGCCAAGAAGGTGAACTACCTTTGTAAGGAACACTTTGTTGCTCGTCCCAATGCCACGCTGGAAAGCATGCTGGAATCCAAAAGAGTACGAGGCGCGAGTAGTTCACGAGGCTGTGTTGTAAGTCAGCCAAAAACGGAAATTAAATAAGGAAGTTCCGAGCTGCTCACAATGGAAGCAATGTACACCGGAATCGACAAAGAGTGTCTGTTGCAGGAAAGTCGTCAACAAAACGGACGCGAAGTCGAGAAGAGCGTGAACAAACCGCTAGGGTCAGACTCGGACTGGAAGCGCAGCTTCCACTCTTCAAAGTAATCCGTCAACTGTGCATCATGCCGAAGCGTCACAGAGAGGAAGTCCAGGGGCTGTGATATGAATTATCCACCACGTGAAGATGTAAGTTAAGAAGTCAAAGCACGCAAGGGGCCGGCCTCACCATGTTCAGTCCCGTCCGCGAATTAGGATCAGAAAATATCTCTTCATGGAACCGACCGACGAAGCGCAATAGTTGAGAGTAAGCGCAGAGATGGATGTCGTACTAACACCAGATCAGATGATCATACCGCGTAGAGTGACACAGGGCCGACACCTTCCTTGTCCCGATACTGAGATAGTCTGTACCAGTCCGCGGAGTTCCTCGTGATATAATCCTCCTTGATCGTGCTCGGCTTTCCAAACTGCGTCGCCGTAGATCAGTCCAGGTTGAAACAAATCATCCACACTCTCGTGCGGTTGAGCATCTCACGCTCCTGCCGTTCGGTCTGTGGCTGTGTCATCGATGCCTGATGGAGATTCAGATCGGTGGCGATCCTGGAAGAGAAGATAATAATTAAGGTCTGTAATGCGGAACAAACGAAAGCACAATGCCGCCAACCTGATTGCGAGCCCGGTGTACAACCAGCTCCGATCCTCTTCCCAGCGTCGAGCGGGGACGGCATAGATACTCATGAAGATGTACGCTTGGCACAGCTCGACGGACTTCCATCCATCGATGAGCGCGTTGGCGGCCGAGTGCTTCGCGAAAT
Organism: Leccinum variicolor; assembly: GCA_038091415.1. NCBI lineage: Eukaryota > Fungi > Basidiomycota > Agaricomycetes > Boletales > Boletaceae > Leccinum > Leccinum variicolor. The sequence goes on from JBBPOK010000309.1 coordinate 21,253, forward strand.
GCATTGCCATGGGGTATACCTCGGATTTTTCGGTATAGTACCGGGACGAGATCGCACAGACTGTTTATTTAGAATGTCCGTCAGACAAGCCACGACAAAAAGAGGGAGACGAATAAATACGAACTGACTGAAATGGAACGGGCAGCGTTGGAATATCGACGTCGAGTTGTGCAGGTTTGGGTCCAACAAGCCGATAAAGGGCTAGAATGAGAGATAGACGTCAGTCACAAGACTACAAGACGTGAATGCCACGCACATTGATCTGCTTCCAAAAACTGCCCAGCGACATCAGTCTTGCGATCAGAGAAAGAAAAGCAAATAAAGGCAGCATACATGTCGAATAGCTTGTCTACATCCGCCAGCGTCACCAGCCCATGCAACATGATGTCCGGCGGACTGTTCCTCTCGATCAAGTGCTTCCGAATATTGAGGTCGTTCGCAGGACCTAGTCCATTCCATGAGCATCGACATCCAAACACCACGATGCAGCAGACATACCCGGTTTGAAATACTCCTTGTTCGCAACATCCTTGAGAAATACAACGTCAATAGAAATCCAATCAAAATAGCTGGAGCACATACCACGTTATTGTCGTCCTTCTCAGGCTTGGAGGCGGCGGCGGCGCCAGGACCCGCAGCGCTCCCAGGCCGTCCCCTACTCTTGTTCTTGCCTTTGTCGTTCTCCTTGTCCAAAGACAGATTTGCGAGCAACCCGATGGAACCGTCACATACGGCAACGCAGTTAGAGCCTTCTCGGCTTCCTCTTCCTCTGTGGCGACTGCCTCCTCGGCTTCCTCCACCACGTCCTCAGGGTCATTATCCATACCGACAGAATGGCTAGCAGAAGCGCGTGGACCGGCACCGGCAGCAGTGCCGGAACTGGCACTGACGCCCGGGGCAGCAGCTGCGGTGGAAGACGAGGCTTCGACAGAACGACGCATCTCCCGGATGATGTCCATCCTCGCCGCCAATGCCTGGGCAGATGGCTGCTGCCCATTGCTGCTTTGCAGTCGGTCTATCCAATCAATTACCCGAACGTCATCCTTGTCAGAGGGCGAGACCGCAAGCTTGAATTGTTCGATCGAGAGCGGAGTCGCCATGTACGGGTTGTGAAGCTGCAACGAGTTGTCAGAACAAGTCGCGTCAGTCTGATGACAATCGTCAACTCACCTGCTTCAAAAGAGACCCGATGATCTGATCCTTGTGACGGATCTGCGCAAGCAGGTATTCCCGTTTACTAACACGAGGGGGCGGTGATGAGTAAGTGGACGACAACGTTTCGGAAGAAGATGTAGAAAAATCAGACGAGGTTGAATCGCATGACGAAGACCGTGGGCGATTCATTGTCGTCGACATCGAATGATTAAAAATTGGTGGAAAAGCAGAAAGATCGAGAGAAGAAAAGGGAAAGGAAGACTATGAGGAAAAAAAAAAGGATCGTTGCAAACAGGAGGACTTTAAGTAGCTCGAGCTGCAAGGTGAACGCTAACGAGAGTTTGGACGATACAGCCCCTTGCTGCGAGCGGTGTTGCCTCTCCGATGGACAAGGAAATTGACAAAATGGAGTGTGACGTATTTCCTAAGATCGATGAGAAGGGGAGCGCTAGGTGCTGGGTGATACCGCAGTCTGCCTAGCTTCAAGGATATAACCTAAACTATGCCGCCTGCATGCCGATTGCAGGACGCGAACGAACGAACTACCCGGTTAGCCAGCATCCAACCAGGAGCATATCATGTTCCGATGTCCAACTTGAAATAAAGAAACATGCCGGCAATGCGGTACTCGGGGACGGCGCCAAAAAAAATCACAGGACAAGGAGAAGTAAGAATCGCAATGAAGACTCACTTGGGCGTGGTTCTAGGCTTCTTGGCCTCGACGATGCAGAGATGACCGTAAGACGTGCAACGCTTGCACGCGTTCGCACCCTCCGGGAAGTCGCATTTCATCTATCATCATCGACCGGGATCAGATCGAAAACACAAACCACAGTTAGTGACAGAGATCATGAAGCGACGTGTGTACCCAAATCATGCCCGGACCGGGATGGTGGAGCCCGAGCAACGTCACGATCCAGGGATCAAATTGATCCGAGTCCCATTCGAAAGATTCCAATTTGAAAACAGGAGAATGGCGGTCAGGAAATGGCGGGGTCCAACGGAATGATGAATAAATTGAGCATGCGGACATTGGGGATGACATAGGTGGCGGGCGAGAAGAAACCAGGGACCGGAGACAGAATCAAGGGACGTGTCACGGGAAGAGGGGGACAATCAAAAAGAGTGGTTCGGAGTCGACAAAAGTAGAGTAGATGTTCCAACGCGAGGGCCCGGAGGTTCAAGGAATCGAAATTGCAGTTGCGTCCGTTCCAAAGCACGACAGTGGCGCGAGGAGTACGCGTTTTTGGAGGGTATCCACGACATGGGATATTGAGGCACGCAGACACAGGGTTCTGGAGGTACATATGCCGTCGGAACGCAAGTTGTTGACGTGGGGAGGGTTAGCCATAAAGCGATGAAAAGAAGGTTTGTTAAGCAAGTTAGTAGGCATGCAGTAGGCAAGGAACGCACCTTGAGCCGTTTACAATAAGTGCATGCTCTAATCCTGAATGGTCATATTGTGATGATCGCAGAGATGGAGACCAGGTAGGAATGCAGCCAAAAACGGTTGAGCCGCATCACCGAACCGAAGACGACAAGGGATTGTACGTAGGGATTGTTCGAGCCACCAGTCATAGCGTCCGACAAGTTCGCATGTCAAAGCACAATCAATGAAATAAAATAAGATACGCCCGCAACGTCAAAGGTATGGAATAGTCGTCGCCGGTATGGTTGCGAAATGCGAGATGAATTTGATAGACAAGAGAGGCAGTGATGACAGGAGCGCATCGCCAATCAGGGTGTTCATGTGGAGCAAACATTCCACCGGTCGACGTGGGCGGGGTGGTTGAAGTGGCGTGGCGGCGGGGCAGTGCAGGGTATCGGCAACCGGGTACCGTTTATAACTGGGTAACCGGTCAAGAGAACGAAATTTTGCGCGGTTGTGAGAAGAGATGGATGCGCGCCGCACCAGAAAATAAAGATGGCCATATTGCCATCCGTTGCAGTTCGTGGTCGGGAGAATAGATATACCGGGTAGAGATTCAAGGCAAAGAGCGAGGATGAAAAGGAGAGAAAAACCAAAAGAATGCAGACTCGTTAGCATCGTACTTTGACACAGAAGGAGAAAAAAGGTTGGCGGAGGAAAAGGGAAACGCACTTCCGTCCACCAGACGCTCCTGGAGCAGCCTGGGCTGTCCCTCCACCACTCCCTAGGATCGTTCGCTCCCGCGCTTCCACCCATACCGTCGTCCAATCCAGGCACGCATTCAACTACGTCATCATCATTACTATCATCGTCGCTCTCGAGCATATGACCACGAGGGATCCCAGTGGAAATTCCTGTGGCTGGTCGCTGACGCTTCGTTCCACGAGGCCGTTTAGCCGAGGTTCGTCCAGGTGCTGCACGAGTAGCGGATAAAGCGGCTCGTGCTTGCTCAGTCACTTGCCGTTGTGCCTGGTTGTCTGTTCGACCTTGGACGCTCGGAAGCCGTGATGACGGCACCGCATGTGAAGAAGGGGCGGCTCCGTATTGATATTGTCCCGGTGAAGGAACCTGAGCATGTTCAAGGGTGTGTGTTTGCGACTGTGTGTGTTGTGTAAACCCAAAGTGAGGATATGACTGTGGGCCCGAGTAGCCCTGTAGGGCCTGGAGACCTGGATTTGACCGGAAAACATCGCCCACAGGAACACCGGAGGATCTTTCACGTGGCTCCCGCGGAGATCCGGTAACGGTGGAGAAGGATGCTGAATGTGCGTGGCCTGTACCTTGTCTCTGGCCTTGTTCGTGATCGTCGGTCCTCTCTTCTCGCCCTGGCACATGGAGCCGTCTCCTCTCTTGCAGAGATAAATTGCCCCTCGATAGATCCTCAACAGCAAATTGAGGTCCAAAGCCCCGCAAGTCCATCGCTCCCGGCGCTCGCGAAGGCTCCGAGCCCATCATTCCTGGGGATATTCTACTGGCCCGGCCGCTCCCGCTGCCATCGTCAAGCATTGAGCCGGTGTTCGCTCCGTGAAGGAATTCGTACGATCCTGCACTGTACCCACCGACACCTGTTTAGGTAAACGAGTCGTTAGCTCTGAAGCGAATATATGAGAGAAGCAGGATGGTGTGTAGAGATTTAGAGAAGCAGATACTAAATGAAATGGGTGACAGGAAGCAGACTCACTACTATCGCTCGCTGGGGTATTCGAGTGCGTTGGAGGCGTAACGCGTGAAAAAGAGGAATGCGGAGATGACTGTGAGTGCATCTGAGGATAGGCCACGGGTGGTAAGGCATAAACATCATGCTAACCAAAGGTGACCATCAGCCTCCGAAGATGATACAACGATTTGCATGAGGGAGAGAAAAAAAAGTAAAAACATCGTGAAACAAAGAAGTTGGTCCGAGGGTTCCCGCATGAACGAGAAAGACAAACAGATTTTACGAGAAATACTGGACGCACAAGCGACGATAGGTTTCGACTAGCTTGATCGTTGTAATGTATTTGTGCAGGATCTACGTGCTGAACAGTGAGACCTATATCCGCGTCCGAGGAACCTGTCGGAGACGTGCAATATTGTTGCGCATTCTGAACATAGGGATCATTTTGTGGAGGGACGGAATTCGAAGAGGAAGAAAAAGTGTGCGTGATGTCTGCTTGACTATGATATCCTACAGGCGCGCTGCGGGCCTCGGGGGCGTTGGGTACTTCCGGTAATGTAAATGGCCGGTGGTATGTTTTGGCATTTGAGTCTGAGTATGCGAAGAATAGGGATATGAAGGTAGGGCGAGCAGCTCTTGCAACCGTTGATTCACAGGGTGGAGGGATATCCTGGTTCCGACAAGAAAAATACGTTAGCTGAGGTTCCACGAAACCAAAAAAGAGAAAATTTACCTGATCGTCTAGATTCCTTCGTTCGTGTTCCTCTGTCTGAGCTTGCGAGGAGACAATACGAGTCTGAAATTGACCATGTCCCTCGGTAGGGTCATCGTGACGCAGGCCCGGTTGTTGGTGTGGGATAGACACGATCTGACGACGGTGGATACGCTGGTGGTGCGACTGGGTGGGGTGATGAGGCAATCTACTTTGCCTGGCCAAAGGACTCCTCCGACGAACTTCAAATTCGGTTGGATTGGAAAGGAATTGGAAGCCTTGTGCACCGGCAGAAGCAGCACCCGAATTAGAGCTGGAAGTGGGATTGAAGGTGGAATCGCGTGCGGTGAATGGATTTCCTGTGGTGCTAGAGAAGGAAGGGTCAAAGGTGGCTGGCCATCCGCTGCGCTGATAGTCGGGGACGTTGCTTGCGTGTGCGGGATCGTAGAAGGATAGACCAGAGACGATCATAGAGGAAGGGAGGGAGGTATTAGAGGGTTCCGGGTCGGACAAAGGGCGACTGTTGTCGGCAGGAGCGATGTGAGGGGGATAGAAAGAAACCGCTGTGGTTTGGTGAGGGCGATCGGATGGAGGTTGTATAAAATGGGAGTGGCGATGGGGAAGAGTCCCATGCAAGTTGGACGCTGTGAGAGGAGGAGTGAGGGTGATCGCGCATGATCTGTCAGACTCTGACAGGAAATGCAACAGACGACGGGAGAAGGGCGATCGAGAGGCGGCATACGGAAAGCTTACCTCCGGTTCTGTTCACATGTACGAGATCTTCGTCGGGTGTCCGGCGGTTTTGCATTGCGGATTGAATGTCGAGCGATGAATATATGAGAGAGAGGCAGTCGTCGAGAGGTTGGCTGATATCGCTGCGAATCGCGGCAAGGCCAGTCTGAGAATGCTAGTAGCAAGTCCGAGTCATTAGCGCACCGCAGAGTCTCCAGGTCTTCTCCGAGGTCACCGCTTATGAACCTCAGTGAGGCTCAACGCGTTCGACGGGGGAAACACTGCCACATTATACCCTCGGGTTCGCTTCTTCCACCATAACCGGCACAGGAGCCCGCTCAGTCGTAAGTACGGGGTGTCGCTGAACGTGGGAACTTTGCCCGCTCTATGACGTCGGTCGTCCTCTTCGTCCAAGAGGATCCCCCTTTCCACCCACAACCCAACTCAAATAGAACTATTCACTTGCCATTCCTACTACTCAACGTTTTTTTTGTCCTTGTTCTCGCCTTGTTGGTCACAGACCTTTTTTAGGCTCGGTCCTGCTAATTCCTACTCACGTTACACATCCGAGGATAAGTCGACTGCCGAGGGGTAAGAAGACCATGGGAATATGCAAACCAAGGAGCGACCCGCTCTACAAACAGGCAAGCCGTTGGTAAAATTGGTTCTGGTTACCCTGAGTCTGACGCATCTTGTTGGATAATGGATTATATAGACCTTCCAACGAAAGCTGCTCGAGTCCAACCTCTCTCACATTTCACCTTCGATTTTCCAGCCCGCGTCCGGCGGAAAAGGACGGGTACGCCGCTTATCGCACGGTCTTCGACGAGCACGTTTCATGCAAATGCTCTGCCACGCCAGCGCCACAAGAAGTCTGTCCACCGTGTCTGTTTGCTCGCGTTCTTCTTCAATTATGTACATGTGAACTCGCAGACAAAAAAAAAAAAAACTTGCGGGCGGAGTACGACGACACCCTCCCGAGTTATTTTCGTCAAACCGACTCGGCCACAGCGGCCCGGATTGGGTGACCACTGCAGTGACGATAGCTGGTTCATTTCCACTAATCTCCACGTGTCGCATCGATTTCTTAGGTCCCCGCCATATTCGCTTTCACGAAAATAAACTCCCCCCCGTTGGGTAATATCATAGGGTATGTTCTCGCTTCCCCCCCTACACGCAGTGACCCATGTCTTTCTGTTGTCACCTCCTGCTCAAGTACTCCGTAGGTCTTCCGACGTGCTACTATTTAGGGGTCGACCAGGTCACTATTACGCGTACGTATGATCATCGGCTGATCGGTTTCGGCACTGGCATCATATCATCAGCTCGTTCTCCTCCGAGAGCCTCTACGTACGTCGACTATTAGCAGATAAAATACAGACGCTGGACGAGGTACGTCGACGATCAACAGCTGTACGCCAGATTCGGTCGAGCTCGCCGGGCGTGGCGCATTTCTAGCATGGTACCTTAGTCTGGAATCCGTGTGTGTTCACAGGTCGCGCAAGGAAGCAGTCTGTCGCCTCTAGAAGCACATCTTGACGCGTTCGGATATTGTCACCCTTCTCTATTGGAGTGGAAACTCTGGTACCAACAACTACTTCCCGACCAATTGAACCCCCTCCGAGATGGACAAGAATCGTGGCATCTCAGTCACCTTTCCCTGACCCCTCGTCAAATTGTTGTTCGGCTATATCATAATCTTCCCCACTGTCAATCGTCGTTGGTCGACTTAGGACCACATAATTTAGCAGGGATGAAACGCTTTCTTCAGTCCGCTGCTGGATGTGGACTTTTCAGACGAAGTTCCTCTGTTTGATCTGGTCACGCACACTATGACTCGTCGTTCCACTGAGGTAGCCTTTTGGCACGCTGCTGCTTACCTCGCTTGTCAATTGTACACTGTGTGCTTTCTTTTTTCTTTGCCTTGTACTCAGTCAGTGACTGGGCGTATTCCATTTCGCTCAGTCTTGGCCATACCGTGGGCTCTATTCAAAACCACCCACCTATGTCACCTGGCCGAACCTTTTTGTTTCATTGAGTGGAGTCCATTGGCCAGTCCGCCAGTGATCGGCGTTGAGTGAGGTCGTCCGGAATCTTGGTATCCTTGTTGCATCAATTTCGTATATCCTCTAGACCACAACCGTCTCGTTGATACGACGCAATTCGAGGGGTTGGAGTTTGAAGCCCCCCGTGTTGGCACACCCTTGGCGCGGGGCCAGTCCGGACTGGTTGCGAAAGGACGACTGAGTTTTCGTGCTGCGTATCCGTCCATTTTCCCCTTTCTGTGGAGAGAAGAAGATTGGTGTCGGTGTTGCCAGTGGCGACTCTGATCGCATTGGAGAAACGACGACGCAGCGAGATGATGAACGTGATCCAGTCTTCTGACTCTTTCAAGGTGCTACTAATCCGTCCTAGTAGCACTCTCCCGAGTCCCCGGTTGGAACGTTTCGCTGAGGTGAGGCTCATTTCACTGTAATATCGGAGTCCCGCTACCTTCAATACCCGCTGAGCAATTGATCAAGAATTTCGAAACGTTACACGTTCAACCATGTTCAAGTCCATCATGGAGGCGACATTACTTACCTTCAAGTTGGCGTGCAAAGACTTTGGCGCAAATTTGGACCCGTCGATTCACACGAAAGAAGGAAAACCTTCTTTGGCAGCTGAGCTTGGACCAAACCGCCATAATCGGGCAGCGGCCCCAACTGGGCAGTGCACCTTATCATACTCTTATTCTTCTGATTCTGATTATTTTCGGTTCATCTAGCACCCGGCTCAGTTGCGAACATGACCTGATATGGATCCCGAACAACGAACGAGCGAATACTGGCACGACACAGCACGAACGTGCGTCCATAATAACTTGACGTCCTGCACACAATGCTGCCTCCAAATCCATCGCTTGCCCCACCTCCTCGACCATGGGTAGTCTGCTCGTTCGCAGTGAAGCCAGTGGACTGCCTCTTTTCTTTCAAGATGACAAGCACTGCGATACCACAACGACATCATCGCAGTGTGAGCGTCGTCGCACTGGCCCAACCTGGTGGCATGGCGTGCCCCTCCTCGCGCTCGCGTTCCTCTTATCGACGAGCTACTTCCAATATAGAAGGTGGAACGAGTGGTCGGGTCCATCGCCTGCTGCGAGCGACCCGACGACCTATGTCGGATTGTCTAGAGAGACGCAACAGGCTTGGGCATCTTACTCGCCTTACTTCTCGGCTGCAGAGTACACGGCTCCCCCTGGGCACTGCGAGATCGTTCAGGTAGAGTACTCGTTCCATTTCGTTTTTCGACGACATTGACACCACGTACTATGTAACTCAGGTCAACTTGGTATGTGACGCGTGGCATGGCTCAGGTTGGTTCAAGTAGTGACGCAGTCAGTAGCTCCAGAGACATGGCGCAAGGTTCCCTTCACCAAAGGTCTCGAGACGAATCAAGAAGGCTTTACAGAAACTCGTCGATGCAGGGTCCTACGCCGGAACAGAGTACCAGTTTTTGGGAGAGTTCGAATGGGATTTGGGCACAAACGACTTGATTCCCCATGGCGAGCGAGAGTGAGTGGGTTCCGTGTCGATTTTCCTATCTTTAATCGTAGTTTCCAGGGCTTTCGACTCTGGAATCGAACATTATATGCGCTACAAACACTTGATCAAGGACGACCAGCTGCCGTTCGTACGAGCGTCAAGGAGTCAGCGCGTCGAGTATTCTGCAATGAACTGGACACAAGGTTCATTTTTATCTCTTCTTGTTTATGATGAACTCGTTTGATCTGTCGTCACTAGGTTTCTCTGCTGCCAGCGGGCATGAGTATTCGCCGATCATATCAGTCATCCTTTCGGAGGAGAAAGGCGTGAGTATATTCGATTTGCATAGTAACCGGTGCTCACTCTCATCCTCACCAAGGCGAATAATACATTGCATGGTTCCATGTGCCCCAACGCGAAAGCCAACAAGGAACCCGGCAATACTTGGCGTGACAAGTTCACACCGCCAATTACGAAGAGAATCAATGAAGCCGCGCCTGGCGCAGAGCTCGACAACGACGAAGTCGCAGAGCTGATGCCTTTGTGCGCCTTTGAGACGCTCTTCCACGAAGCCACCAGTCCGTTTTGTGGTCTTTTCACTGCAGAAGAGTGGCAAGCGAGCGAATACTACGATGACGTAGTGAGGTATTACAGTGACGGGTAAGCCTGACGGCTTTTTTTTACCATGATGTCTTCTGCATCTCCAACACCAGGTACGGCAACCCCCTGGGTCCCGTTCAAGGCGTCGGATACGTCAACGAGCTACTGGCCAGGTTGACGGGACAGCCCGTCAGCGATGAGACGCAGACGAACCGGACGCTCGACGCATCGCCGGTCACCTTTCCGCTTGACCGCAACTTGTACGCCGACTTTTCGCACCACAGCGAGATGCTCACTATCTACTCTGCGATGGGACTCTTTCGCCCCGACGAGCCGCCGGTCACCGACAGAATCGACCAGACTCGGACATGGCGCGTTTCAGAGATGACGCCGTTCTCGGGACGGATGATCGCGGAAAAGCTGTGGTGTGCCAGTAGTTCCACAGACGCTGAAGAATACGTCAGGATACTGGTGAACGACGCTGTGCAACCTCTCGAGTTTTGTGGTGCGGATGGGGACGGGCTGTGTACGCTGGGCGCATTCGTGGAGAGTCAAGCGTACGCTCGGAGTAACGGGAACGGGGACTGGGAGAGGTGTTTTGCCTGATAATTCGCGACATAATTTGGGGAGGGAGCTAGTGCTGCATATGCATACCCGTCTACCTGTTCTTTTTTTCCCTTTCGGCAGGCAGGAGGTTTGGTGAAGTTGGCGACCCCGGTCGCATACATATACTAGTGTACTGATAATCGAACGCAGGGACAATACATAATGTAATTTTAGTCCGTTCGTTCTCCCGCGATGCATTTTCAATCAACTGAACTCCACCTTTTGGATATTGATGCTGCCGTTGATCATTTCCCCAGGGGGTATCCGGTTCAGGCGGAGGTGAGAATGTCATGGTCGTCATCCCCGAGCACCAGCTAGGATACCCGTCGCAGACCGATCGCACACACGTCGAAATGGGTTTATTTTCTGATCCAATCCGCAGTAGCTCGAATGGGTCCGCGACATCAAGACCTCGTACTGAGATCCTGTCCAATGAAGCTTTATTTGAGACTTTTTTTTTTTTTTGTTCGCAGACTCAGCTGATCAGGAACGCCGTTGAAGTCCCCTTCCGAGTGGATTCATCATCCCATGAAACTGTCTCGCCAGCGGGTCTTGAACACCAAGCCACAATATCAATATCGACCAGTGGGTTTCAATCCTAGTCCCATCAAATACCTCAGGGTCTGCCTACGGGAGACTACATCCTGGCATGTCGTGACGGGAATCTCGCGTGTGGTAAATCAGAGTGTCACGTTGGTTTGTTGATGGCAGCAGGACGATGCTGCTAGATATGCGATCACTGGTATCGAATCAGCCTGAAGCAGCGGATAAAAACAGGGTAGCGTCAAAAAGCGTCTTCATACTCCGTGGGTCGTCGTCTTCTCTCAATAATGATTTCCCCCATTGAGGATTTGGACGCAGCCAATACGATGGCACGAGAAGATGCGAGACGGCGTGGGTGAACGCAAACGCCGAGGGCAATGAGTAACCGAGTGTGAGTCGATTGGTGGGTGGAAACGACCAAACCTCTCTCCTTTGTACTGCAGTGCAGAACGTTTTCGCAGGGAAACCTAGGGTACTAGTGGGAACGGTGAATACGTCGACGTGGGCCAGGCAATCGATGTGGGGCGAAAGCAAAAGAGCAGAGTAGCGTGGACAACCGACCTTGCACCACAGCAGTCACCATGGCAGGGGCCCGGGAGAGATAGTGATCGATGTCAAGGTCCAGGAGTCAGGCCTTCAGGCCGGGTTCAACGTTCAAGCCTAAATCAAAGTTCTTCGATTGACCAGGAGGCGCAAAGATGATAAATGCGGCTCCGACTTCAAATTATTTAGTGGCATTTCCCGATGACGGCTCGGTGGGAGCACGTCTTGAGCACAGGATACGAACTTCGGAAAGATTCAATGATAGGATGGGTTCCGAACGACAACTTGAAGTTTGTGCAGTCTCGCCGCTTCCGATGGGCATGGGGTACACGTGCTGCGTTAACCAGAGTGACAAGGGAGTTCAGCAAGAATCAGTGGTCGCCATGTTCTGGTGGTATTGTTATGCAGCGGCCGTACAATTCTATACGGAATACTGGAAGCCGTACCTCGATCTTGATACAAGTATGTTCAATCACAAGGAATCCCCCGATTATTCTTGCGGAGATGGAACAGGCGACGCGATTTACTTCTCAGGCCCTTGCTATGCTTCAGCCAGGGCTGACGAGGGTGCGGGAGAAGCTCTACCTGGGTGAGGGTAGACAAGCAGTCGGACGACTCTTAGAACATACCGACATTATGGCTCCGGGTGGCAGGGGAGAATATCCTCTGACCGCTGAACATCCACCAGAAGCGCCTGGAAGAGATACAGCACTGCGACGGCAGCAGGTCAGCAGGCCCCGTGCTCATCATCGACATCGTGCGTTGGTTGGCTACACTCGGACCCGCACTCAGCCTCACAGCCTCGCAGCCGTTCCGACTGGCTCCTCAACAATAAAGTCATATCGACCAACCCACCTTCGAAAAGTCCTCTTCCGGGTCGTTTCCTCCGCTGAACCCTGTGGTACGAACGCGGCATCGTAATGTGATGTGATGATATTCTTTGCATTCACTTAATTACGCCTCCAAATGACGAATGAGCCCCTGGCAGCTGTTGGCACGCCGCACTGCGCCACTTAAATCACAACTCTAGCCACAATTTCCGTTCAGGTACGCCGTTATGTATCCGCAGCCCCTGCGTTCCGGATATGATGAAGTTGATCCGGATCAGATTCGGACTATGCTCGGCCGCGAGCCCCTATCGGCGCTCGCAACGTCCCCCGCTGCACCCGCGCTTCCGTATCTGTGACGGGGTACCAGACTCGGTTGGCCACTCGTCCTCGTAATGCTCGCATTCGAGAAGAGCCCGTCGGTCGTGCTACTTATGAAACGCACACGTCTGAGAAATTGGTCATACTAGCACGTTGGCCCAAGGTGCGATGTGTAGTACAAATTGCGCGTCGACCCAGTCCCCCAAGGTGTATGGGACAGCAATATAGGGGAGCGGTAAGGACTAGGAGGAGCTGTCAGGAATTTTAATGCTGAACTTCGAGCTGCAAGGACTCGGTGGGTTGCGGTGGAGGGACAATCGAGATCGATGATTGCTAGCGAGAGACAGCCTGGACTCGTAATGACATTGCTCTCTCCAGCCTTTGGGACGCGTCGGAGAGCAGGGATGCACTAGCGTCATGTTGGGATTTGCTGGGGTAATCGACAACATATTTGTTGATCAGCCAGGAATCTAGAATCTTTCTTGGATGGAAAAAAAAAACTTTGTTGTAATCAAAGTTCGCATAAAAGAGATGTGGTTCGGAAGCCTGGTCGACTTATACTTTTGGTTGCGTACAACAAGCAAAGCTGTTGGCTTGCACGAGAGCGGGACGAGAGAGAAATACATGGGTATCTACATAACACGGCAAGCGAGTCAGGACGAAGTGATTAACTACCTCTGAAGGTGGGTCAGGAGAAGGAAAAAGAAAGAGGGTAGTACGTGATCCAATGTACGGACGACTACTGTACGTCGACCTCCCGGATGCTGGATATTAACTCCTGCAATGGTGTCTCTGCCCAGACCTGAACCTTGATGAAACTGTCCGCAGCAACGCGTTTGTACTGCAGCCGGCGCCCCTGCGAGGCAAGCAGCAGTGCACCGAACGGCTGCCTAAGACGAACGACGAGCCTAAGAGCACGCGTAGGTAGATTAAAAAGAGGACGACCGCCTGAGAAATCCTCGTCGATCAAGGAGCCAATCCATGGATGAACAAGGATTAAACTCTGTTTCCTTAGTGAGCTATCCTTGGTCTTGATCCATACATCGCCGAGAATTGGCGTTTTGGCGCGGTAAACATAAAGGCCCGAGTTGGGATCAGGTCCAGAGAGAGGGGTGAGACCAGTGACAGAGAAAACGAAACCAGGAAGTTTCAGTCGACCAGAGACAAGGGACAATGATGAGAGACCATGGAGCCGTTCATATAAGCTGAAAACCAGGGAGAGATCAGGAGAGGATGACTGCAACTCCATGACCATCCGATTCATTGCGGCAGCTTCGATTGGTTGCGGAACATGTGGCGGATCAATTCGATCGTAAACAGTGAGGTCGGCAGGTAGGCAGCTGTGGTAACCACCCGATATCCCGGTCCAGGCGAGGATAGTGACGTTGATCGAGCGCGTGATAATATGCTCCAACAGTCGACCAACCGCTTGATTGCCCTCGCCATACATGACAGGGATTGCTACCTTGAATATCCCAAACAACGAGTATGCGATATCTTCCTCTCTCGTCGTTTGGCGCTTCGAAGCCAAGTACAGCTTCTCGCGGACCATGTCCAAGCCTGGCTGTAGCGTGGCGAGCTGATCAGCAGAAAATCCTGCGACACGTTCCATCTCGGAGCG
>JBBPOK010000310.1:0-35510 GCA_038091415.1 Leccinum variicolor
AAGTTCGACCAGCTTCCAGGTATGTATGTTGCAGTATGGTGGACCCGGGGATGATGTTGGTCGCACGATTTCCCCCTGCTCCTGCATCTGAAACAAGGCAAAGGGGTGATCGCAGGTGGTGGAACGAAAAAGGGACGGAAGTCACGAATCCTATGGGCGTCAGGAACTTTACCATGCACGTGTCCTGACTCCTCTGGCGGACATTGTGCGTAGTCTGGTGTCCAGACCAGTCTGCGATCTCGATGAGGCAGCCATCGATACGACGGCCGTTCGCCTCACAGCCTCAAGGCGATCCGATCATCAGACTACATTGCGTGCACAATCGTCACAAAGGCAATGTGCCGTACTCAGTGTAGTATTCCTGTAGACTGTGAGTTCAACGTTCAACGTTCAGTCCAGTGATGCGGCTGCATGAGAAATAGAACTCCGAACTTCTGTCCCACGTCAACAGTTATCATTGTGAGTACTCACGATAGTGAGTTATCACTTCACTTCAATGGGTTACCCCGTGGTCAGTGACCGGTGGGATAGGGTCGTCGACTCTACCCTAACTGCCGGCTGGCACTTGACTCGGACTCCGACGGATATGATTTCCCGGCTACCATCATTGTTGACGTTCAAGCAACGCTGCTAGGCGTCGTCGCGTGCACCACCTGGACATGTCCGTGTGGAAACACCCATCCCATTGCCTTTGTGACGATTGTGCACGCAATGTAGTCTGATGATCAGATCGCCTGTGAGGCTGTGAGGCGAACGGCCGTCGTATCGATGGCTGCCTCATCGAGATCGCAGACTGGTCTGGACACCAGACTACGCACAATGTCCGCCAGAGGAGTCAGGACACGTGCATGGTAAAGTTCCTGACGCCCATAGGATTCGTGACTTCCGTCCCTTTTTTGTTCCACCACCTGCGATCACCCCTTTGCCTTGTTTCAGATGCAGGAGCAGGGGGAAATCGTGCGACCAACATCATCCCCGGGTCCACCATACTGCAACATACATACCTGGAAGCTGGTCGAACTTCGGATTGTAAATGGGCGTCGGTACGACATCAGTACCCCCGCTTGTCGAATCCGATACTCATTCCCGCTAGAGTCGCTTTAAAGTGAGTTCTTTTCCGTTATATCGTGCCCGTTATTGTCACCCACTGAGCGAGACGTTTCGAAACCTCCTTTTACGGACGTATGAAGGCACTCTGAAGGTTGCCTAGACCCAGATATTTCGGATCATTGGGCGCACTCTCACAGAAACATTTCCGCGGGTTTGGTAAACTCATGAATAAAATTCGTTTTCGCAATGACACAACGGTTCACAGTTGTTCCCGACCCGGTCCTGCTGCACTATAATTTGAGTCCATGTCCTCGATATCATTATCGTTATTTCTCCCACCTAGCGACGTTCCACTGTATCAACAACCCTTCGAACTCAACAACATTGTACCAAAGGAGGACCGACGACCTGGGCATTTCGAGATCCACGCCAGCTTTTGCAACTGGCTCCTGCCCCAGGATGGGGAACATGCCAGTGGAGTCATCTGCGATGTCAAAAAAGCATTCTCAATCGTCAACGCATTGCGTCGCCACGCACATCGCCTGCGAACCCTTTCTCTGTGGGACGTGTCGGATGCGGTTGTTTGCACCGTCATCAATGGTTTGCTAAATATCCAAACGCCTCGCTTGACGACCGTATCGCACTGCCACAGGTGGTCGTCGTGTAAGGTCTGCTTCGTCTAACCTCGGCCAGGGGAGCTCGAGTAAATCTGGCCATCCGATATATAAATAGAAAGCAAAGTTCAAATCATCAAGTCGAGGCGTCTCACTAATGGATGTGGGAAGTACTGAGGAGCCACGCCTTCTTGCTGCATATGTAACGTACATACAGCAACGGGGAGCTCTGGTGTCAGCCCATGCACTTCCTAAAACAGATCGTTGGGCTGGGACTCGACAAACTCGTTCGGCAACTCCCGTCCGGAGTCTACAGGTCTAAGTCGTCCGCCGACAACGCGACCAACTCAAACGCCACGACCACTTCCCGACGCCGACGCCGACTCGACGACTCGACAATGTCAACGCCAACACGTGTCACGTCGACGCGACGTCAATCACAAACACCGACGACTCGACGATGATGACACCCGTCACGTCGATCACCACCATGACGTCGACACCAACAACGAAACGACGCGACGACGACAGACGACAACGAAGCGACGAAGACGACAAACGACGTGTCGACTGCGACGACAACGACGCGGCGTCGACCACGATCGCAAACACGATGTGCATCATCAACCGTGACTGACGCCGACGACGCACGGCACGGCGTGCAGCCGAAACGGTCACGGGTACGCGGGTAGGCAAATGCCAACCCGCACCCGCACCCGCCACCCGTGACAGGCCCTTTCAAAATGTAGCAACGACGGTGGCAAGATGTGCCGCCTTGGTACAAACACGGCAGCGGGACAGGAGATAAGTAAACGATGGCTCGACGGCTCGGAGTCGACGACGCGCCGCCGTTGTACCACAACGCAACAGCGCCTGGTACACAAACGGCGGTGGGATGACGGGACGATAACGGCGATGCAATGGCAGCGGGACTACGGGACAATGGCAGAGGCGTATTGTATTTTCTTTGTATAATTTTTAGAATACACCATGTATCGTGCACTGATCCTGATATATATCGCGCAGATCCGAAGCACGCGGTAATTACTTATTCGTGGTTTGCAGCGTCAGACAAACTTCCATATTTCACTGCTTCTTGCTACATATCACTAGTATTCGTACAAAACCTTGTCGCGGAACCAAACCATACACTTTGTTCAAGCAACCAATTCCCAAACTTCTCCGGTACCCCTCTCCACGGGCACAACGTACTCAACGATGACTCCGTTTCCAACCGTCTTTGAGCGCACGGTGAACCTGTTCTTGAAGTCGTTGAAGACGATGTTCTGATTGATGGATGATGCTTTCTCGGCTCTCAATTGGTTATCGTCGGTGATTCCAAGGATGTACTCCTTGTTAGGCGCGATCGTGATCTGGTCGCCGCGGATCATGATCACCGGCAAGTCGCCCTGGGTTACTTTGTAGGCCTGGACAGCGAACCGCGAGCGACGTTGAGTGGATACATGAACATCGCTGCACCTCGTTAGTCCACAGACGAGACATTCTCCTTTGCCGACTCCACTGCAGTACCAAAACCTATCCGGGTCCGATATGGAGCGAATGTAAAACCTAATGCATGAAACGATGAATTAAACCTCAGCAGAAAACGCTCAGAGGTACTTGCCAGTTGCCGCTGATATGGTCCGCGATGGCTGTCTGAGGAAAGGTGCTCTGAATCCTTCCACCCCTGTCGTGGATCAACGTGAAAAACATCTTGTTCTGGAACGTCTTTCCTCCCACAAAATTCTTCTGAAGGATGAAGTCGGCAACATCCTTCTGCAAGAAGGTGTAATACTGAGGGGTAACACGCTGGAAAATGCCAGCGGTGGGGCTGGGAGGGTGGGAGATGACGCGCCACCACTCGTCGGCATCTTCGCGACTGGCGAAGGTCATCAAGTAGCGCCAGGTGATGCCATTAGTACCATCCACAATCTTTGTCAACGAATATTATGTTAGTGACGATCCTCGCCTCGAGAGTCGAAGCTACTGACGGATCGAGCGTAGGCATAGAAGGGGGACATGGACATGTTGAGTTCGAAGGGTTGTTGATACAGTGGGATGTCGCTAGGTGGGAGGCAATAACGATAATGATATCGAGGACATGGACTCAATTTATAGTGCAGCAGGACCTGGTCACGGGAACAACTGTGAACCGTTGTGTCATTGTGAAAACGAATTTTATTCATGAGTTTACCAAACCTGCGAAAATGTTTCTGTGAGAGTGCGCCCAATGATACGAAAACATCTGGGTCTAGGCAACCTTCAGAGCGCCTTCATACATCAAGTAGTAGGGGTCCGCAAATGTAGACCTAAAAGGAGGTTTCGTCTCGCTCAGTGGGGGACAATAACGGGCACGATATAACGGAAAAGAACTCACTTTAATGCGGCTCTAGCGGGAGTGAATATCGGATTCGACGAGCGGGGGTACTGATGTCGTACCGACGCTCATTTACAATCCGAAGCTCGACCAGCTACCAGGTATGTATGTTGCAGTGCGGTGGACCCGGTGGGACCGGATGGATCCGCGCCCGCAAGAAACTTGGATGTCTCAACCGAGTAGTACAAAACCTTGCTCATGCGCATGCGACGCAGAGGCAGGAGTAAAGGCCTCATAGAGACCTGGGAAAAGACATACGCAAGCGGGAGCATGTGTTCTGCAAAAGAAGAGTTAGTGAGCATGATGGAGGCCGTCAGAAAGCGACTGATCCAGAGCTCCAACCCACGCGGAGCCTTCGACAGAGTCCTAGTGCTCAAAAACAGATCGTCATTGCCATTTCTAGCGGTTCTACATATCCAAGGTGAACGCAAGTGATAATCAGGTGTATGTTCACGGTGGCGGTGCCCCGCCAGTTTAGATCTGCGGGATCAGGCAGTGGACGGAGAGCGGTCAAGGAATCCATCACGGGAGCATTCACTGGAGGTGCGTTAGGAGGAAGTCGAAGCGAATACGGTCATGCAAGAGGGGATGCCAGATAAGTTGGTCGCATGATTTTCCCCTGCTCCTAAACAAGGCAAAGGTGATCGCAGGTGGTGGAACGAACAAGGGACAGAAGTCGCGAAGCCGATGGGCGGCAGAAACTTCACCATGCACGTGTCTCTGGCGGACATTGAGCGTAGTCTGGTGTCCAGACCAGTCTGCGAGGTACCTCGATCTCGATGAGGCAGCCATCGATACGGCGATCTGATCATCAGACTATATTGCGTGCACAATCGTCACAAAGTCAATGGGATAGGTGTTTCCACACGGACACGTCCAGGTGGTGCACGCGACGACGCTTAGCAACGTTGCTTGAACGTCAACAATGGTAGCCGGTCTGAGTCAAGTGCCAGCCGGCAGTTAGGGCAGAGTTGACGATCCTATCCCACCGGTCACTGGCCACGCTGGGTAACCCATTGAAGTGAAGTGATAACTTACTATCGTGAGTACTTATAATGATACTAATGTCCCACTGTTGAAACGTTGACGCTTGGGACAGAAGTTCGGAGTTCTTTTTATCACGGAACTGGACTGAACGTTGAACTCACAGTCTCCAGGAATACTACACTGAGCACGGCACAATTCGATTGACTTTCAAGGGACGAAAAACCTGGCTGCATCGTGATTCGTGAGGCCTCCATTCGGACCATTCCGAGTTTGCAGCGGGGACAAAGCGGGACTTCGACTTCTTTCGGCCAAACCCGACCCCGCTGGGGACCGTAGTACTTACCAAAGGAGGACCGACGACCGGGTTTCACGCGTCAATTTCGTTCAGTTTAGGTTGGCACTTTGCGCCCTGCGCTCAGCTTTCACTGTGATCAATTTCTGCGAGAATTGTTCTGATCCCAGTCGCTGCAGGGCGCTCTGATCATCATCCAATGTGATCCTATTCAGTTCTTGGGGACCGGTGCCTCGGTAACCGGTAACCCGGCATGCTTCAAGTCGATTTGCGTCTCGCTTCGTTGGCTTCGAGGAAGGCCTTCAGGAAGCAAGTTCGATGCCGAGGCTGCCTCGAGGACGTCACCTAAGCCAGTTCGGTTGCGTTTCGCCCCCCTTATACAAGCGCGGCGTACAAAGGGCGCGCCAGTGGGTTCTCGTCTCTCGCCGACTCTTTGCCGCAGACGCCGCTTTCAGGCCTGTGGTCATTGCTCTAGCCCCTTCCAAAAAAAAATCTGGGTGAGCACCTGCTAGCGATGTTGAAGGGCTGGATTGGTCGCTGAACTCCAGATGTATTCCAGTGCCCTGCCCTTGTATCTCATGATCTCTTCAATGCACACAAAGAGTGTGCCGATGACACAGCTACAGCTCTCCACCGTCTCGTTCCTTCCTAGCGAAATTCTCATTCACATATTCCAGCATGGAATCGACGAGGCTCCACACTCGGCTCATGCGCTTCCCCGGCCGTTCACGCTCGCCGGTGTGTGCAGGAGCTGGCGCGCCGTCGTCCTTCGCGCTCCCGAGCTGTGGACGCATGTCTTTGTGACCTCGGCGACGACCGTCGATCATTTTCAAGCTTGTCTAGATAGGTCTGGGCATTTCGAGATCCACGCCAGCTTTTGCAACTGGATCGTGCCCCAGGATGGGGGACGTGGAGTCATCTGCTATGTCAAAAAAGCATTCTCAATCGTCAGCGCATTGTGTCGCCACGCACATCGCCTGCGAACCCTTTCTCTGTGGGATGTGTCGGATGCGGTTGTTTGCACCGTCATCAATGGTTTGCTAAATATCCAAACGCCTCGCTTGACGACCGTATCCGTCAGGGCGAACCAGACAGCGTACACCCACTATTACCAGCTCCGCAACCCCTACCTGCTGCCCTTCCTCAGTGGCAGGGCGCCATCGTTGACCCGGCTCGAAATCGACCACTTCCCGATTGAGACATTACACAAAAGATCCGACTGGCCGTTCGCCAACGTGCAGAACCTCACCTCGCTCACGCTGCGCACCCAAGAGTGTCCAACGGTGGGGTACTCGCTCCCCCCCTACCTCATCGAGTTCCCCGCGCTCTGCGCGCTCTTGCAGTCGACACCCAACTTGGTGAGCCTCGCGTTACACGGTCCGATCATCGAGCCGGACGAAGACTTTCCGGTGCATCCGCCACGGGTGACGCTACCCGCGCTCGAGACGCTGATCGTGCACCGCCGCGATCCGGGTATCCGGTACCACTGCGAGCTGCTGAGCACCCTGAGTGCGCCCGCACTAAAACGGCTCGAGATCCCGTGGCACGACGACCTCTCTGTCGAGCTCCCACACGCGGACCGGGCGAGAGCGTATCTTTTCCAAGACCAAGACGACAACGACAACAATGGAGGGGGAAGCAGGCCACTGAGGCCTAGGTTCGCGAGTGTCAGGGAGCTGTATGTGCACGATAGCGCGGTAGAGAGGCAGATGCCCGCGCGGTCGTTCATCGAGGCATTTCCCGGGGTGGAGGAGGTTGTGCTTGGGGGTACGGACGTGGCGAGCTTCGCGGAGGCGCTCCAGCAGTCAGTGCGCCCGCGCCGCGCTGGTACCGGCTCGTTCCTTGTGGGCCCCTGCCCCGATGATGACGAATTTGACGATTATGCATCTGCCGATGCGACGGCCAGTGGTGGTCGATGCCCTCGTCTCCCCGAGTCCGAGTTCCGGAACTGTAGCCTGCAGGATGAGCTTGAAGGCAATGCGTGGCAGGCGGTGAAAAAGGTCGTACTCAAGGAGCCGGAGGTAGAAATGGCAAAGTGGAAGGGGTGGGTGGGTGGATTTTGCAAGTGGCTCGCGGCGGAGGGACATGTGTCGGGGGAGGTATGCGTGGAGATTCAGGACCTGAAGTTTCTGACTACGATGGCTAGCAAGGATGGCAAGTTTGACGATGGCGGGATGAGAGCGTTCAAGAGGGGACTCGATAGGCTTCGTAGGTATGCACAGGTGGTCGTAGTGTAAGGTCTGCTTCGTCTAACCTCGGCCAGGGGAGCTCGAGTAAATTTGGCCATCCGATATGTAAATCGAAAGCAAAGTTCAAATCATCAGGCGTTTCACTAATGGATGTGGGAAGTACTGAGGAGCCACGCCTTCAAGTTCTTGCTGCATATGTAGCGTACATACAGCAACGTTGTGGGAGTTCTATTATATCACGCATGCATAGTGTTAGTGTAGAATGTAAAACGTCTGACAAATGTTTCAAAACGCAGGATATAAGTATAAGTTCACAAGGACCCCTGTTCCCTGTATCTACATCGATCCTACACGAACCTGGGACTCGACAAACTCGTTCGGCAACTCCCGTCCGGAGTCTACAGGTCTAAGTCGTCCATGTGGTATCTGGGTATCGATGTGTGAAAGTGAACGTATCCGGCAGTGTACCGCCTAAATGCTTCAAATGCTTCTGGAGATCCCTCCAATATCTTCGCTATTCTTTTATAGAGGCCGATTGTCGTCTCCGTTAGTTCACAGAACACCTCCAACTTTGTTTTCTTGGCCCGAGCTGCTAGAGTGGAGATCTGATTCGTCATCTCGCCCACTTGCTCCTCTTTGTAAAAGGATAATACGTCACTAAGAGGCGTTTTCAAGAAAGTTCGAGTGCACGACAGGATGAGGTACTCACTTGACATTATGGATAAACGGCGTCATCTCGGGAATGGCCTGAATGTAGTCATTCAAAGGGACCTCCCGCGGGAACACCATGAACGAGTAAGCTTCGGCGACGCCAGACAGTGTGCGCTGGTAAGTCGGATACTGTTGAGCAGCATCTGAGATCTATACGTCCTCGTTAGGATGGCCTCAGCAGTGAATCCCATGGTGACACACACCTTCATGGATTTAGTTTCGTGCTCGAGCAAATTGGCAGCAACAAAGTTCAACGTGGACGTCGTGATCAAGTGAGAAGCAACAGGGGGATACAACTCGGAGGCCCGACGTATGACATCTGCAAACGCGTCCAGCACATCGCTTCCTTGTGGTTCCCTTCGGATGAACCGGTCGTTGAAGTGATACGTGTTCTGCATCTCCGATGGGAAATGGTCTGACGTTTCGTCGACAAAGATGGCGCACGACGTGTAGAGCGCGATCCATATCTGAGTCTGGCGGTCGGGGATATGCACGCCAGCGGTTGCCGCATAGACGACACCTTCGCGCAAGAACGTTCTAATAGAGTGGGAACCGTCCACTGGGTAGCCCCGTCGCGTAGCATCTTCGACACAGTCCACGTAGAGACCCTCATCGAATGGGGTGACCTGGTATGTAGCATTGCATTGCTCCAGGAGCGAGCGGATGTTTTGGCGTGCGGCTTGGATCTAGGAGGGCGGGGTGTCAATCAATGAAAACCAAGGGCCTAATTGACTTGTTCCTTACCAGTTGCATGTCGAATATTGTAATCGGAGTGCGGATTGAGATTGACCAGGGGAGCCACAACTCTTGTGCTTATATGCGTCGCATTAACCTCCCTGCGGTATTGTGATCTCCCCGCGGTTAACAATTGGCCCGGAGAACGTTCACGTTGTGTCATGCATTAGTGGACGACGGCCCGGGGTTTGTGAGCACTGAAGACCCGGCTAACACAGACACTGGAAGAACCGAAGGCTTCGGTCGAAGGAAACCTCGTGTTCATGGTCGTCTAGGACCGCACAGCCAAAATTGGGCTGCCAATATTGTCAGGATCCCAGAAAAGAAAGAAGTCGTGGTGGCAGGCGAGATATGATAAAACTGGACTGCCAGAAGGGGGCCGCACCGGTACGGCGATCGATCCAACCGGCGGGGGCTAATTCGGAACACTCGCTTCGTACGAATGCGCTGCTGGCATGGCGGAGGATGGAGCCGCACTGTAACCACCTTGAAGCTTGAAGTGTGTCACCGTAGGGGAACATGAAACTAACTAGTATACTAATTGACTGACCAGTAATGACATTAGGATGTTCAATCTGTTTTTTCCTCTAGGCTCTTGCACTAGATATTTCAAGTTTGATGGTTGAACTTATTACATCACATGATGTGACACCACCGTGACGTGGAAGTTATCTTATCTCGCCTAAGTTTCGGCGCCCCGGTGACCTTAGTACCGGGCGAGGCTGAGCACGACAACATCCTATCTTCCAATCCTCCTGAGTCGAGTCTCTCGGCATATATAACATGGCGCCGTTATCAACGGAGATCAACACCAGAACTCCACAACGAAGATGCAGTGGACTACTCAGCTCATGGCGCTCATTCCACTCACGATTGCATCCGTGGATTTAATTCGACGATTTATACAGAGACGCATTGAAAGACAGGGTTATCCTCTCCCCCCTGGTCCTACACCCCTCCCATTCTTGGGAAGCGCCCTCTCCGTTAACTTTGAGGAACCATTCAGGACTTACACAGAATGGCGCGAAATTTATGGTAAGTATCATAAAATGTAACTGGAATGCATTACTCTGACAAGGCATAGGGGATATAATGTACATTCGACTCTTGGATATGGATGTCGTGGTATTGAATTCACCCTCGGTCGCATCGGATTTGCTCGAAAAGCGATCACAAATATACTCTGATCGTCCCTTCATAGCGACAGTTGATCCGTAAGCAAATTCTTGATTATCATTCCACGGGATGGATGGTGACCTCTGTTATTCCAGTTATGGACACAATAACACTTTTGTTTTCGCTCAGTACGGGGACCATTTCAGGTTATGCCGTCGTATATTCCATCAGACGTTCTCTTTCAATGCTGCGGCCACCTTTCATCCACTGCAGCTTCGCAAAGCACGCCAATTGATCCTGAATCTGATGGACCGTCACAACGACTACACCTCTCACTATTGGACGTAAGCACATTTACTTCAGCTTGAAGGTGTATTCTAAGCGTCGTAATAGGTTTGCTGCCTCGGCCACCATGCAGTCTTTGTATGATTACGATCCAAGCCCCCGAAATGACCAGATGGTGTCGATCATAAACAATTTCCTCGAAGCTTCAGTACCGGCATTGATGCCAGAAAAGGCTGTTCTCATCAAAATGTTCCCCTTTTGTAAGTGCGCCTGGTACACTTGAAGTATGAATCCATTCGAGATCATTTCGATAGTGCTGCATCTGCCTGACTGGCTTCCGGGATCCTCGATGAAACATGAAGCCAGAAAGGCCCGTGAGTGGGGTGCCAAGATGGTCGAGGCGCCGTACCAGCACGTCAAAAAGCGTATGGTGAGAGTCATCTGCCTTGACAGTAATCATGTTGCCAATGAGTTTGTGTCGTTCAAGGAATGCAAGGAAGACGTGAACCCCTCGATGGTGTCGGATCATATCACTCGCATGGAGAAGTTGGAAAAGTCACAACGCTCAGATTACGAAAAGGCGCTCAAGCAGACTTCCGCGACTGCATTCATGGGTAGGTTCTGTACGCGAATTGCCGATGGTCAAACTCACTGTTTGATCGTAGGTTCCGTAGAGACAGTGCGTGTGTGTCCTCGGCGATAAATGCGACACTTGACAGAATCTCACAGACAAGTTCACTGTTGATATCGTTCACGCTAGCGATGGTTGAGAACCCTCACGTCTGGAAACATGCACAAGCGGAAATTGACACTGTTGTCGGGACCGATAGATTACCCGAATTTCATGACAGATCTTCCTTGCCATATGTTGACGCGATCGTGCGCGAAACGTTAAGATGGCAACCACCCATTCCCCTCTGTGAGGTGATGGACTTTATTTGCCAGACAACTTTGCTGACGATCCCGAAGGCGTCCCTCATGCTACCAGGACTAGTGATGTCTACAATGGTTTCTATATTCCAAAAGGTATTTCAGACGTGTTTGCGAGACCCGTCGTAATGACTTTTTTTTCTACAGGAGCAACTGTCTTTGCAAACATTTGGTTCGTTGATGCACTTCAATTTCTTCGGGAAAGACTGTTTATAGTTTCATTAGGGGGATGACTCGCGACGAATCTCGATATCCCGATGCTGAGAAATTCATTCCCGAGAGGTTTTTGGACGCGGAAGGAATGTTGAATGATGATACGGTCGACTTCCTTTTTGGTTTTGGGAGGAGAGCATGTCCAGGTAAGCGACGACGTACCACGCATTGACCCCTACCACTTGATGATTGCTAATGGTCACCAAATCAGGTCATCACATGGGCAATGCGTCCCTCTGGAGCGCTATGGTGACGATGTTGGCCACGCTGGATTTCAATCTTGCGAAAGACGCAGATGGGAACGATATCACGTTCGAAGCGAAATTCAAGAACGGAATGGCTCGGTGAGTTGCATTCGCGAGTCGCGATCTCGATAGTGGCTTACCGGCACCTGTCGTATCTAGCCATCCTTTACCCTTCCCTTGCTCTATCACTCCTCGGTCACACATTAGCAAAGAATCTCTCGAACGGGATCTCGCTCGGTGACGAACCTGGAGTTGACATTGACTACATAGTAGGCGCAACGTGCCTTGTCGATGGTGTATTATCAGACGTTTAATAAACGTTTTTGTTCGTTGCCTCACACAGCCTGGTCAGAACAACATCTCACCAGTGTTTGATGTTCAGCGTTGCATCTACCCTATCGTCAGGAAATTGCAGTCGTCTGGCAGGTGCCTCGAGAGTCTGCTCTGGATGTACCGTAGTCTCGTAGAGTTTCGTAAATCGAGTCATTTCAGGCTCCGCAGCCAGCTCTTGTGAGCAACCGGTGATTCGAAGATCTGTCGCTGCCATCGGAAGTAACTTCGCTTTGAAACATATATCGTCGACAGTCCAACCAAGGCCCCAGAGGTCGAGCGCGCATTCCTTGATACTCGTCGCTAATTTTTCTGTTGACCCAGGGATATCGATGATGTTTTTTGAGTCAATTTGTGTCCTATTGCGGAGTTGTGAGAACTCTATCATGAAGACATTCAACCTAAGCCTTACTTATGGCCACAGGGACAGAATAAGCACTGCCTTCACTGACAGCCGTGGCCCGTTCGGTGTCGGCGATAATCAGCGTCTTTTTTGTCGTCCTCTAACCGTGAGTTATGGTTGAAACAAAGTAAGTTCCCAACGAGTCGGAGATGTGCGTTTAGCAAGCTGATTGACTTGTTGAACAGCCAGGTGCCAGTCGAAACCCCGGTCGGCGCTCAAGAACCTGATGAGGTTGAAATCGCAAGGCAAAAGTTGACGCTGTTGAATCCAGACGACGAATCATACTTGTCGGCGCTCGGCGACCTAGCACAAAAGCTCATGTCTCGCTTCGCCCTCTCAGGAAATCCTGAAGACGTGGATGAGTGCATCTCTCGCGAAGAGCAGTTCCTAGAGTTGTGCCCACCTGGCCACCATCTGCGCCTCGCGGCTCACAGCAACCTGGGGGGAACGCTCAGTCGCCGGTTCAAATTGCGGGGCGACGCCAATGACCTGACGCAAGCCATCAACTACTTCGAGGCTGCTCTGGGGGTATGCACGGTGGAGGAGTCTTCATACGTTCTGTTAGTGGCAAACTTGGCCAGTGGTCTTCTCACCAGATATCGGAGCTACGGTGATGCAAAGGATCTTGATCGAGTCATAGACATCAGCTCTACGGCACTATCAGCCTCCCCTACTGAAAGCCCCAACCGAGATGCACTCCTCAATAACCTTGGGAATGCGTTGACGAAACGGTTCATAGAACAGGGCAACAAATCCGACCTGGACGAAGCGCTGAGCCGTTACCAGTCCTGTCTGGAACTACGCCCTGCCGGTCACCCATCAAGACACTCTGTTTTAGGGAATCTCGCAGATGCCATATTTCTTAAATCCAAAGCAGACGATGATCTGCAGGGCCTAGAGAGTGCTGCAAACTATTACGTGTCTGCGTTGGAGTTGCTATCTCCTGGACAGAATGGCTATCTGTTGTTTCTCACTGGGCTCGCAGATGTTTACGTGTACTCTTTCGCTGTGCAAGGGGACGTCGAGAAGATGAACATGGCTATTGCTTGTTATGAGAAGGCGATGGAGCACTCCACGGTTCCCAATCTCGATCGATCCCGACTCCTTGATAACTATGCTGGAGCCCTCCGGACACGTTTCATGATCATGGGGAACATCGATGATCTTGATCGAGCAATCCAATACTTGAC
Organism: Leccinum variicolor; assembly: GCA_038091415.1. Taxonomy (NCBI): domain Eukaryota; kingdom Fungi; phylum Basidiomycota; class Agaricomycetes; order Boletales; family Boletaceae; genus Leccinum; species Leccinum variicolor. The sequence continues at coordinate 13,668 of JBBPOK010000310.1, forward strand.
CATATCTTCCATCATTCAACCTCTCACATATCCTGGTCGGCCAGTGACTCTTCTCGTTCTCGGAACTTCACTTGCTACCCGCTTCAATGTGACGGGTAACATCGCCGACCTAAATTCCTCCATCGAAAATCTGGCTTCTGCACTTCACTTGTGCGGACCGCGTCATCAACAGCGTCCTACCATCCTCTCCCTATACGCCTACTCTCTCTCTACGCGGTTCAAAGCAAAGGGTGACATGGAAGATCTCAATCTCACCATTTTGACATGCAAAGAGGCGTTGGCGCAGTCATCTCCGGAGGAGGTCAACTATCCATCTAACGTGGCAAACCTTGCCTTCACGCTGGTGGACTGCTTCCGCGTGTCCGGAAACATGGAGGATTACCAGACTGTTATATATCACTGCGATCGTGCTTTGGAATCCATGCAATCGTCAGGACCACGTACCATCCCCTTGAAGATGAGCCGTGCCGAAGCGTTCCTCCGCATATTCCAGTTTGGGCGAGAGGAGACAGCCATCCAAACCTCCGTAGATACGTTCCGTGAAATTATCCCTGTGCTCGACGAAGGCCACGCGGAATATGTGGTTGTTCACCTCCAATTCGGCATCGCGCTCATCACGCGCTTCCAGCTCAGCTCTGATATAAAGGACATAGACGAATCCATAGCGCATTATCGTATTGCCCATGGTCATTCCAAACGTGGCGACTCGAACTATGTCCCGGTTTGCATGCAACTCGGCAATGCGTTACGCGAGCGCTGCGAGAACGACACTGATTCTCGCGACGGGCTGGACGAAGCGATCGTTCTCTTGGCTGAAGTGGAGGATATCTTGTCCTACACACCCGGACAGGCCGATTACAAGAATGCCTTGATCAACTTGGGCAACGCACTCTTCATGCGCTTTCAATCCCAGAGAAACAGGGACGACTTGGATGCGGCGGTCGATCGTATGTCGCGTGCTCTGACGCTCCCAGCTATGGCAGAAGAATTTCTCGTTTCATTCGCCCTCGCTACAATCTTGTCTGCCCGTCACGGTGAATACAAGAACGCGGAGGACTTGGAGAGGTCCGTTCAGCTCTTTAGCGTTGCTGCAGAAGGAATGCCACCGAAACACATCTTTCGAGGAATGCTGTGCCAAAACTACGGCAATGTATTGTTCAAGCTCGGATGTCTGCGTAACCACCTCCAACACCTCGAGACCGCCGTTGACTTCTACAAGCAAGCGCTTGAACATATTCCACCTTCACACATTGACGCGCCCATGACAAACATGCGCCTTGCAGAAGCGATATACGAACGAGCTAAACTCCTCCAAGACAGCGATGGTGGCAACGAAGCGCTCCGCATCCTCCAAGGTGTCCTGAAGACGCTCCCGGAAGACAACCCGACTACCTACGCCATTTTTTACGCAGCTGCCAAAATGTACCTTACCATGTACCAGGAGACGCAAGAATCTTGCCTCCTGGAGGACAGTTTCCGGTGTTACGAACAAGCGGCGCGTTATACCCAGACGCGTAGTTTCGAAAGCGTTCTCGCTGCGTTCGAGTGGGCAACGATTGCAGATAATTTATGCCACTCGTCTGCATTGCTCGCCTATCAAACCTCCCTCGGCTCTCTCAATCAACACCTCCTCGGCACGGCATCCATCAAGGACCGACGAGCTGCGCTATTGAACAAGCATTTGATCGGGCAAAAAGCTACGTTGGCGACGGACGCCGCAGCATGCGCAATCGGGAGGGGCGAGTTGGGACTGGCGGTCGAACTGTCGGAACAAGGGCGCGGGCTGCTGTGGTCGCAGATGTCGCGGAGTCGTACGCCTCTCGACGCGCTGCGGTCCTTGGGTGAGGTCGGACAGGCGTTGGCTTCCGACTTTGAACGGCTGAGCTCCCTGCTCGCGCAGAGCACCTTTGAAGAGTACAGAATATCATCTGCCGTGAATTCCTCGCGGCGGACGATGGAAGAGGCCACGCGCCAATACAGACAATGGTCGAAGGAGTTGGATAACATCGTCGGGCGTATCCGCCAGCAGCCCGGGTTAAAGTCCTTTTTGGACCGACCGTCGTTTGAGGCTTTGAAGTCCGCTGCTGAAGGCGGGCCTGTGATCCTCGTCAACGTCAGCCGTCAGCGATGCGATGCGGTAATAGTCCTACACGATGCACCGCCCCGACTGGTCCCTCTCCCCGTTGCGACGCTCGACGACCTGATGGCGCTATCCACACAGCTGTATAAAATGCTGAAGAATACGAAGCGCGTGGGCGATGAAAAAACGCGGGAGCGACAGTTAGTGTTGGTTCTACGCGAGCTCTGGGACTGTATCGTGCGGCCGGTCGTCGACGAGTTGGCTACGTTCTTGCCGCGGGGTTCGCGGATCTGGTGGTGCCCGACATCGAAGGTGACGACGTTGCCACTGCATGCGGCGGGGCCGTACCGCAAAGACACGCTAAACCTGCAGAATTTGTACATCTCGTCGTACACGCCGACGCTAGCGGCGCTCGTGCGCGCGCGCCAGCCCGTGTTTTCCCCGTCCCCTTCCTCAACTGCATCTTCGCCGCCCTCGCCACCCTCTCCCCCGTCTTTTTTAGCTGTCGGCCAAGCTACACCGGCTTCTTCCACCTCTCGGAAACTGCAGACGGTCTCAGCGGAGCTCGATCTCGTGCGCTCGTTGCTTCCGGTGTCGATGCGGTTCGAGGCGCTGCCTGACGAAGCGAGCACGGCGGAGGCGACGTTGCGGGCGCTCGCGACGCACTCGTGGGTACATCTTGCGTGCCATGGGCGGCCGCGGATCGAGCCGTTTGATTCGGCGTTTGAGCTGCGGGATCGGGCGGTGACGGTGTTGGACATCATTCGGGCTCGGGGGGGCGTTGGTGTCGAAGGGCATAGGGGCCGCGATGGAGATGGAGATGGAAACGAGAATGCCAATGAGAGCAAGGATAGAAGCGAGGACGAAGACAGGGCCAAGGACACCGACGTCAGTACAACTGCCACAACAACACCGACGACTACACCAGGCGAGTTTGCGTTTTTGTCAGCATGCCATACGGCCGTGGGCGATGATCACGCGCCGGACGAGATCGTGCACCTTGCAGCTGCGATGCAATTTGCCGGGTTCCGGAGCGTCATCGGGACGATGTGGGAGGTAGATGACGGTATGGCAATGGTAATGGTGGAGGCGTTTTATTCGAGCATGTTTGCGCGAAATGCAAGCGGTGGTGAGGGCACGGGGAGTGTGAACGGAAAGAGTGGGGGCAGTGAGGGGAGTAAGAATGCGAGCGAGAAGACGAACGAACCTGACGGGAACAAGAAAGCAGCATCTCAGCCACATGTATGGGACTCCACGCAGGCCGCACGGGCGCTGAATAGGGCGTGTAAGTCGGTTAACAAGAACACGGTTACGATCGATCAGCGGATCGTGTTTATTCACATTGGTGCATGACCGGAGCGGCGGGGCCTCGCGATCATCCAATCTATGCCATTCACTTCCCCGCTACCAACCGTCATAACGGTCCCGTCAGAAAGATCGATGTACGTCTCTATCTATATTGTACATGTACATGTGCGGTCACATACGCTCGAGAATAAAGTGAACGCACCGCGACTCACTGACATATGTTCCAGTCCAGAAGCTCTATTGTAGGGGAAATCTGATGCCGGGCATTTGCCAGTCTTGCACTTGATCAATGTACCATGTCCGTTCTGCATGCGCGCGACGCTATGGGACTGGATAGTAGTACGACATCCGACATACTCGATCGCGTGGCGGGGAGCGTTGCCAATTAGTTTAACTGTCGAACTACAGTAGCATAGAAAGCTCGGGGCGCTAAAGTGCATCTCGTCGTGGTGAACGCTCGTAAACACTAAACGAAACGCCTCGATCATTTCATCCCGTCCGTGTCGGCAACACGATCTATTCATTTGAGATCACGATCTGTGATAAACTTGAGTCAGAATAGATAGTTTCATGGTGCGGCGACCGATGGCCGAAGGGAAGTCTAAGGTTTATATTATAAAAATACTGTAAACATTTGAGTTCCAGGCTTTTTTCCGTCCTACGCGGAAAAATCGGGGTAGCAAACCAAAAACAAAATGTATTTTTCCTCACAGGGCGGGGTGTGGTATAATGTGCGAAAGATGACCGGTACCTATAATGGACAACTATCAGAGATATCGAGACACGGGATCGAGATGGAGATCGAAGTTGAGAAATGAGAGATGAGAGATGAAGAAAATGGGTGTACAATATATCGAGAGAGACGGAAGAGCGGCCCGAACAAGAGAAAAGGGGATCCAAAACACGAAGCACCATCAAGTCTGGGCAACCCTTGAGAACGTAGATGGTAAACTGTTCGAAAGACTACATGCGGATGGGAAAGAATAACATACCAATCACAAACCGAAGGCGATAAAGCGCCACACTACCCACACCGGACCCGACTGTAACTTATTCCTAACTGCATGGACGAGAAGAAGCAGGAATCAAAATCAAAGGAAGACAGGAGAAAAGAGGGAACTCACGATGAAACATCAAACGAAAAATATCGTTTACTTACCATCCGTTTTAATCGCTGCGCATGTAGGGTCGTGCACCGCTTCGAATCTGTGCTGGTGTAGGGGTTAGGGGGATGATTGATACCGAAGGAGAAAGAAGCATACACAGCTTGAAAAGCACCGTCGCGGGACGAAAATCTGAGGTCGAGAAATTGAAGTCGATCTGATCATCAATATCCTGTCAGGGTCACCCTAGTCATCGTTGCAAAGTCGAGATCCTAGTAACGATCAGAGAACAATCCCCCCTCCCCCCTCCCCCAGCGGGAGTGCGCCGCGTGAAGAGACCAATAGCCCGAGGCACCTACGACCTCTACCTGTTCAAGAGCCGCTGGTTCGAAACGACTGGGACAGTGCCCTCATTCTCGATCCTGCCACGTCCTTGCAGGCGCTGGTTATCCCAATGCTACGAGTCTTGACCACAGGACAGTCATCGTCATCGTCTCCTCGACCTTGTTGTAACTTGCTCCGATGGAGTTCAACTCGTGAGTCGTGACCCATTGGGACTCGAGAGGCTGGCGCTCTCAGAACAACCGTCAATTTGGGGTCGGAGAAATCCAGCTCGCTAGCTAGGCCGTGGTCTCCCCAATCTGGGCAGACTCCAGGTTGCTGATCGGCGGCGGCTCCTACTGGTTGACTGATCCCTTGAGTCGACGTCGTTGGTTGCTGAACGAGGCTCGGCAAACACCGTCCGAACGGTTCGGCGGCTCAGTCAAGTTGTGACTTGGTACATACCTCGAAACACCCCTGCCAGATCCCCGCTGACGCTGACACGCTTCGCTGACAGGCCAGCAAGCCAGCAGAACCTATAATCTACGTATCTTCCGGACTCGTTGAACTTTACCGTGACAACGTGAGGAGAAAGTCCGGGGATTGCCGCGCCACACAAGAGCCTTCCACTGCCTCTTTCTTGTCCCACAGCCCATCATAACGTAGGTCTAAGTTGGACTCGTCCTTTCTTTTTTTAGGACCGTGTGTTGTGGCTCGCCTGGATATCAACACCGCTCGCGCATCATATCGTGCGGCGCACGGCGATCAGCGTTCAACGTTCCACGCCGAGTGCTTACATGCTACAATGTTCATTTCTTACTGACCACTAGCTCATTTCGAAATCTCGATCCCATGATATATTAACAGGGTGGCGGATGGCTTTACTAGCGCATGCCGTCCGTCCCTCCCCTCCCCTCAAGTCTTGAAATAAAGATGCTGACATATGCATTTCATAGGTCCTCAGTGACGACATCTTGGTGCCGAGTTATGACGGTGCGTGTATGTTGTGTTGGTCAGTGGTCGGAAGTCTTCTACATAACCATCTTCAAGTTGAATCCCAGGCGATCAGTCACTTGCCCTTTTCGTCATAAACGCGGCTGATGATCCCGTGAACGTCCTCCCAGTGGGCCAGCAAATCGATTCGGACCGAGACTCTGCCAAGATTTTTATAGATAAGTTTCCACGCGCGATAAAATAGTGTGTACATAAGTACTTATCCGTCCGTCATCCGTGATCTATTTACAGTAAAGCCACCCACTGCAAGTTGTGTCCGAGTTATATGGGCGCAGGTGCTCGTAGGGCTTCTTGCCGTGAACCATGTCTTCCGTCATCCCGATCTGAGTCGCCGTCATTCGTGCCACATCACTTGCCTGGCCGCCGTAAGCATATCAAGACCCATCTTGCATCAAGCCATCCCGTGTCATGGACCATAATACCCGTTGCCTATGATTTCGTAGGATTCATTTACAGTAATTGACTTGACGGGAGCATGCGTCCACCGAGTTCACCGACCATCGAACTTACATTTCCTCGGTATCAAACTCTCTCCGATTCGGAGTCGGAAGGATCTTCGGTACCGCGGTAACACAAGTGTGTGGAATGTACTACGCCCGTGACAGTGTACCGCCCGCCTCTTGCGCCTTGGTAAGCACTACCCACGCCAATATATACCATCCGCGCGCCCACAGAAGCCGAAGTCATGGAGTGTCAACAGAAACAATAGCTGAGAAGGCTTCGGTCTGTTCGACGCACCGCAGGGGCGCAAGCATGTCAGTCCGAAAACTATCATCCAGTGGCAGCGCATTCATTCGCTAGTGAGTTCACTCAACCGAGCGGCCTGGTCACTTGTTGGGCCGGAGGCCCGAAATGCTGTGGCAGCGCCTGAATATTCGGCTTTTGAATATTTCCTTTTCCGTATGTCTCGTCACCTTGTGTTTTTATTGGGTCTTGGCTAGCGCTGCCCGCCCTGAGTCAACTTGGAGGCCCACCCCGCCGCTTACGTTCGAGCGACGTGAATCCGGCGAGGCAGGTGCCACGACGTCAGGTTCCAGGGGTCAACGAGTTTTACGATTACAAATTTTATGGTCGAGCATGACATACTGCATATGACATTTGCAACACCCGGCGGGTTGAGCCTCTCATGTCCGACTCGCCGTTGTCTTTTTTTTTTCGTGATTAGTAAAATTCGTACTGTCCTGCCAATCCACATGTGTACCCGGTGGGTTCGGGTACCTGTATGGCGCGGTACTTAGCTGTACATACATATGTACCTTATGCTGTGCATACGTAGAGTAACATTCAGGATCGAGGCTAATAAGAAGCCTATGAATTACCAGAGCGCCAAGCTAACTTAGGTCAAGTCCAATGCAATGGAACCGTCATCTTGTTATTACGAACTCTCGAATATTTCATGATTTGCTTGTGACATTACGATGTTCTCTATGTATTTCTTGCCAAGCAATAAAAAAAAGATGCAATCTAGATGTGACATGGACGACTCGGCGACGCTCAGGTTCGCACTCTCACTCGTCGCGAGTGAGCCCTCAGAGCCTCGTCGACTGACCCCCTTCTCGGCCTTCTCGCCACCGTCCCGCGCTCATACAGCCACCACCACCGCCGTCAGTTGCGCCGCCGCCGCCACCGCCGGAAACCACACCCCGTACCCCCCTGCATACTTACATGACCACGCACTCTTTGATCTTCTTCCCCTTGATCCTACCCTTGTCCTCCTTTCTCCGTCTCCGCTCTTCCACCGCAGCCCGTGCCCCCTGTCCTTCCACTTCATCGACACGTCGTCGTTCGGCGTGCAAACGTTGCCGATGTTGATACTCTTTTCGTGCGCGCGCGTCTTCTTCCGCTTGGAGTTGTTGTGCAAAGGCTTGACTAGTACGTCATGCGTCCCAAGTGCGTCCGAGGTCAGCGGAACGTCTCACTGGAGAAAGAGCAAGGGGAAAAACGGGAGGGAGGACGGAAGGAAGATACAGGGAAGGGATAGGGAAGAGAGATAGGAGACGCAGGGTAAAGATAGGGAACCAACAGGGTGAACAAGGAAGAGAACGAAAGGGAAGAAAAGAGACAGAAGAGTACGAAGAGAAGAAGTAGATAAGAGGGAGAAGGAGAAGGAGAGAAGTGCCAATCCGAAACGCAAGCAAACGAACGAGCGCAGAAAGACCGACATGAATAGGGGTGCAGGGTTGCCAAAAAAATCCAAGAAACGCCACAAAGGTACTACACTCACTCGTCTAGATCCACTCCAACTTGAGCTTCGTAGCGCCTCAACGCACCTTCGGCCGTCTGACCTGCTACGTCACCGCCGATTGGTACGGCCCGATGAAAATCCGAATCGCAAAACGTGGACCAACCACCGTCGACATCCTCGAGGCGTTCCCACACGATCGACGACTCGTTCAAAAAGACGTCGTCTGTGACGAGCGCGTACAGAGCCGACTCTGCCTCAGCGGGTACGAGGGCGGGATTCGTCAGGGAAGCGGGACGGGCGGTGTCGGCATTGGCATCCGTATCCGCATTGGGTTCGACAAAGGAAGAGGTGCTCGGGCCCGGATTGGTGTTGGCGTTGGTGTCGGCATCTGTGCGAGGCGTGGCAGGGGATCTATATACGACTGATAGGTGCGCGTTGCGAAAGAGTGCGACGAGCGACCCGGGCTCGAGCGTCGACGCAAGCTGAAAAAGACCATGATACGTCAGCTGCGACTTTGTCGCGTCCAAAAACTGCTGTGCGACGATAGCTGCCAACGCGAGCGGACGAACGAGTCAGTTTTACAAACGCGGGAAAAAGGAAAATCGAGACTGGACACCGACCTTGCTCGATCTTGAGGCGGTCCTCGTCTGAATAATTCTCGTCCGACGTCGCATGGTGGCGAGGACGTGCGAGCGAACTAGGGCCCGCAGCAACAGTCGTGGGTGCACTGCCTCGACTACTCGGCCCTGCCTCCCCCTCCGCTACCGGTTCTGCTTGCCATCCCTCCTCATCATGCCCGACATTACTCTGATTCTCGCCCTCTGGGTCCCCGCCGTCGTCCAACAACCTACCCCCGGCAATATGATCGGCATCGGCGATGAGCATGACCGCAGCATCATAGTCTCGAATGCGGGACATCACGCCGGCTTCGGGGCTGTGCGGGTCGACGAGCCAGCCATGAACGAGGGAAATTCCGGCGCGCGCGAAGAGGTCGAGTTCGCCTGCGTCCGCATCAGAATTCGGGGAGAAGGCGGTGATGGACGTGAATTGGGGGTTGAGGTCGAGGCCCTCTAGTCATGGAGGAAACGTGGTCGGGACGGCGCGGACGGAACAGACGTGAAAATTTAAACGAGATCGGGAGCAAAAAGAAAAGGCAGAAAGGGTGAACCATGGTACTAACTCGTGGTGGTTGGCAAGATGGACAGCGTGGCGGATATGTCGATGTCGGGGCAGTTGGTGAGGAGGTACTCGCCTACGAGCTGAGAAAGGAACTCGTAGGAGACATTTGTGCGGTCATGCGGAAGGATCTCGATCTGGCCGCGAAGGATGAGGATGTTGCCTTCGATTGGGTCGAGGGACGTGTTCGCCGAAACACGAAGGAAAAATAAAAATAAAACAGATGGAATAGCGGAACATAAACTCACAAATGGCGATAAACGAACATGGGCTTGGGAATGGTCTGTGAGCGGGAACAAGGGGCAGGATCGAGGCAACTGACCCGTTGAAGTTCTGAGTGATGATCTTGATGGGTCGAGATTTGAAGAAGATCTGTTTGAGATACCATACGTCGGCCAGGGACGAGTGGACGGTGAACGAATCTGATTGTGGTGCAGTGGTCATTGGACGTTGTTCGGACATGAAGCGATCGAACGTGGAAAGGAAGGAGCAGGATGTTTGGAGCACATGGTACATTACGTAACTACCAGTGTCGGCGGCCACGTCCAGCTCCATAATCCACGTGTTCCTTGAGCTAGTCCAAGTCTGGGGGGCGGTGATAATGATAAGTTGGTGTGCGAACCTGAGCGGCGTTGGAAAAACACTGGACACAGGCACGAACGGCCGTCGGAAAAGCAGGCACGATGAAATGATATGCACTGATAATAATATTTTGGTTTTAGTGTCACCGCACTCACACCGCTGCGGATCTCGATGGTGTTTCAAAATTATTTGAAAACACATGGGAACATGCCCCGAATGGTCGAGCACAATACAGGAGAGAGAACAGATGCGGGAATGCCACAATGATACGGAATAGAATGATACGATATATGGTAACTTTGAAGAACTTAACGAGAATGAGCGTGGGGAGTTGGACTTGGGCTGGGTTGTCCGAGCGAATAAAACAATAAGAAAAAAACACAGTAAAAACATGAGATATCCATCCATCCGGCGAGGGCAAAATAGAATGCGCCGACCAACGGCCCTTTTACTGCCATTCTTCATGAAACGTTGATACTAGGAGCAAGATTATCATCGGAGGAGTAGAAGAGGGAGCCGAGTGGACGGACCTAAATGTATCCTTATGTGTCGGGGTTACCACCTGGGGCTCCACGAATTCTGTTCTGTGTGGTGGGTGAGGGAGAGTGTAGAGGGAAATGGTTGAGAAAGACATACATCAGGGTTGCCAGGTGGGGAATTGCCAGGATTCCTCGCGTAGTTCTGCGGGGGAGGATGAGCGTCGGGTATGATACGATAATGTAAGGACTTGCCTGGTTAGGGATGGCGACGGCAAAGACGGCAGATGCTGCAGAGAGCAAAAATACGATGGAGAGCGTGAAGCGCATGATGATGTAGGTGAGTTGGCTCGGGGACTTTGAGTGAGAAGGGAACGGCGCCAGCGATCATTTAAGTATGCGCGGCGCTGCCAGGGGGGGCCTGGAAAAAACCGCCCTGACAAACCTGCCATACGGGTAAAAACGCGTTCGGTTATGCGCCAGGGGGAACCTGACAAGAAGCGAACAAATAGATGCCGGACTCGGAGTACGATAAGTGCCTCATTGTGAGGGTCAGCCGAGCGTGTTGTCATTATTATTTTATTTTATTTTTTTATTTTATTTTTGTGTATACTGATGCCGGCCCCTGGCAGTACTGCGGAGTCCGTAAATTTGCAAATCTTCGCTTTCGCGGCAAGGTATCATGTGCATGTCACGTGTATGGTCCGTGCACGGGTGACGCGTTCTTGTTTACCAGAGATAGGGTTATTATTTTATTTATTTATTATTTTATTTTATCATTCAGCACATAGATCAGACCTCGTCCGAGAGTCAAACACTTTTCAATTTATGGCTGCTGCAGTGGCAATCCCGTCGCCCCTCGCCTGTCCGTCGCTTCGCCGCTCTTCCAGGCTCGCTCACGCACACACACACAACATACACTCGCGCCACATCCACCCACTCCCCCGCACCTGTCACCGCACCCGTCCACGTCCCCCAAAGCCACCACGCCCCACACCGCCAGACCCCGACATCGACCATGACTCCTCCTCCTCCGACCCCGAAAACGAACTCACTCCCCGCGCACTTCGCGCACTTAAGCGCCAGCGCCTCGCCCTCGACCCCGATGGCCTCCCCTTCGATCCCCGTGCCCGCCCAAAGAGGCGTCGCAAAGAGAACGTTCCCCGCCCTCCCCGCCCTCCATCTCACTGTTCAAAGCGTTCCTCGGAGGCCCCACTCCTCCCCCTCGCCCCAAGGCGCAGCCCTACACTCGACTGGCAAGCTCGCTTCCCCGCACTCGCCTTTCCGCTGACTCATCCCTGCCCGCACAGTATCGCCACACCGAGCAGCGGCCCGCTCAAGGACCCACCCACCGAGCTTGTCCACGACGTAGAGCTCTCCCTCTCAGCAGACCCACCTGCAGCGTGTCCTGACTCGTCCCCCGAGCCACTCACCCCCCTGACTCCCCTCACCCCTTCCCCCGAGTCCTCTCCGTCCCTCCCCGGCCATGACAGACAGTTTCTACTGCCTTCACCCCCTCATGACCCCCTTCCCTCTCCCATCTCCATCGATCCCCTCCCCCTCCCGTCATCTCCCGATCCACCATCTCCCATCCCTCAACACCAGCTTCCCTCCGACCCCTTCCCATCTCCCACCCCACCACTTCCCCCGCCATCATCCCATCAGATATCCCTGGATCCGGCCCTCGATACCCTCATCCCTTTCGATGGCCTTCATCCCCCCTTTGACCCCGATTTATCCGTTCAAATACCCTCCTCCTCTTGTCAATCGTCTCCCTCCCAGTTACAAGGTTTAGAGCTCCAAGATCACTTTCATTCATATCCACAACAGCAACTTTATGTACCTCCAAATCCCGTGTTTGTCCGTGATCGTGAGATCAATATATGGAAACTCGCTTGTCAAGAGCGTGTAGATTGTTTGTGCGTCCATCATCATATCATTATCACCATCATTGGCCTCCTTGCACGTCCTAGAGTTTTCCTCCGTTCCAATTCCTTTTTGATCCGCTCTCGTTTATATTTGGGGTGATGTCATCTGCTAACTCTCTCTCTCTCTTTTTTATTTCCAGATTGCGCCGCTATGGTATCGATTACATCAAGTCTCTCGTCGAATCACAAGCCCGATCTCTTTCCCAGGCTATCTCTTCCCCTTCGTCTCCGGGCCCCTCCACAGCCGCTCAGACAAAGTTCCGCCTCTATACCCCGGCCAGTTACACATACTCGTCCACATCCTGGGGTCCCTCTCCCGGTCCGCGCAAGCCTTCCCACCCCGATGACGAAAACGTGGATCTCGATCCCGCATGGCCCATCGACGATCCTGACTGGATAGATGCCGATGTCGACATGGAGGACGAAGATGAAGACGACTATGATGATGATGACGACGAAGGCGAGGACACCACAGAAGCTGAGCCAGTGCGCGAAGGCGAAGGCGAGGTCACTCTCGACGTCATCACAGATACTCCACCATCAAAGCCCGAAACGCCACCTGCAGTTGCGATGCAGATCGACGACGTCCTCGGCAAGTCCGAGGCGATGCAGGTAGACGATCCGAGACCACCGACGACAAAGATGGTTCCCAGTTCAGAGCCTCCCACACCACCGCATTTGCTTCCCCTTGCAACCGACCCACTGCGACCGCTGACACCTATCTCTAATCCATTTCCGCTACCCCCAGTAACCCCGCTCAATCTTCCATCTCTCTCCTCCTTGCACGTCCCTCTGTTGTCCGAACCGCCGCGCGCTTTCATGGGTCGAGGCACTCCGCCAGACCGACGGCGATTGACTGAATGGAGTGAATTTGGACACTTTGCAACTCACGGCATGGGTCCGCCGCTCTATCTCTCGCCCGTTCCGCAGCGCCACCCTAGTCCGGATGCAGGGATCGTTCCCATATCTGTCGACCCTTCTTCGCCTACCCAGCCTCCACCGCCACATCCGCAGCACACGCACGGCGAGTGGACATCGTTTTTGTACTCGATGCTCGAAGGGGACGGAGTCGGCGTAGGCCCGGGCGTAGGTGTGGGCATGGGGAATTCTTCGCATTCTTCCGAGCCGACGTGGTATGAACTCGGATTGGCTTCGGTTCCTACCGTCGTGTCGGGGAACCCACTCGAGCTGCCGCTGTCTTCTGGCGTGGAACAACCGGTCGAGGAAGGAAACAATTCCTCGAGCACGTTGCGGTTCGCGTTGGGTTGATGCGCTTTTTGCTCGTCGTGGTGGCATATTATTTATACAGCTATTTTATCTGTCGATTTCCCGATCGTCGCTGTCTTGTCTCGCCCCCTGTTCCCTCAACCCCACTCCAACCTACCCGCTACTCGCCGCGTGTTGTTGTTGCTCTGCTCTGTTGTGCTCTTCTGTGCTCAGACGTCGTCGTCGCTGGTCGTCGTCGTCTTGTCCAACTTCAAATGGTGAGGCTTTCTAATAAATGCAATCACATGGTCACGGTTCATAAACACATTTATACCATCCAAACTCATCTCGCTGTCTCCAATTATCGTCGCACATACCTTTTTCCATTTGTTTTTGGAAGTTTAGTCTGTTTTCTTCTTCCTTCGTTTTCTTTCCTCGTTCTCTCTTTCGGGATTAATCTACCCCCCTTACCCCCATCGGTTTTTGACACGATGACACCCTTATACGACCCCCTACATACATACCTTGAATGTAGCGATAGGAACGGAAGAAGAATCGATGACGCTTGTCGTTTTCATGTTTTTGTTTCATCATGTTTCCTCTGATTTTCATACAATAGGTCCAGTCGTTCTCGGGACCGGTCGTTCGACCGGGTCCAATGATTGGATCGTTGGTTCTCTTCTTTGGATATACTTTTTTTTTCTTTGATTCCCAACACGAACACGAGTTCATCCTACCCTCAGATCTTGAGGTTCCGACTTCTAGCAGGGTCATGTGGACTTGGCGTGTTTTGATTTTTGTTGGATTCCCTTTCATCTGCATCTCTGGCCCTCGATCTCGTATACACACTTCCTTTTCTCTCTGTCAATGATGGTTCCATGGTCCCTCGTGTATATGTACCAGTTTTTGTTTTTCCATAGGTTAAACGTTATAGAGTAGCCTCGCCGATGCTGCCGGAAAAAAATGGATATTTTTTGCAACTGTGTGGGTCGACGAACTTTGGGATCCATCGACGTCCAGTTTCTTGTCGATCAAACGATCGAGGATCGAGAACGACGTCACGTCACGCGTCACCGTTCGTTCATGACGCATGACACACGATTATGACTCGGATGCATGAGATCGGCGTAGAGGAAGAAGGCAAAGTTGGTATTGATGTTTTCGTTTCATCCTCTATTTTCGGACTCCCGCTAGAAGTTCTCGAATTCTACAACTCGCCCGCTTTGCGCACATGGGATAGGCTCAACTGATGTTTAGCGAACCCTTGAAGCTTTCAAGTCGGGACCCGCGTTGTCGCCGCTCCCGAGTCGGACGGTTTTGAAGTGGAAGCCGACCGTACGGGAAGTGTCATCCTTTCCTTGTTGCTTGAATTCGCCTAAGATTTTTCAAATAAACTCCATCGTGTAGTCTCGTCCAAAACGTCCGAGGTACGTAGCATGTGATCTGAGAGATATGATTGACTGGAAAAGCAGGCTGAGAGGGGTCTCCGGGACAGCTTGATTCCTAGCCCAAAGCACATCATGCGCCGACCCTTTCACTGAGAACTTCCGGTCGTCCGCCGGGCCAGGAGAGTAGTACGCATCAGGAACAAAAAAACGAGGCAAAGAAAGAAGAAGAAGAAAACAGCGATCCAACATTCTCGAACGGCTGCATGACACCGTGACGAGTCCGCCCATGCCGGTTTAGACCTTCAAGGGTTGGTGCTAAACGTTAAGCCTAACCCATGTGCGAATGCGCATTTCTAGAAGATGAGAGGGTGAACTGATGGAGGTGAAACGTTGAAGGTAATGTCTTCTTCTTCTACGCCAGGGTCGCTGATCTTGTCAAGTAGATGGTCAATGCGTTATGAACGCGTGGAACGCATGATTTTCACGCTCGGGGTCGCTAACCGACTTATCTCTATGGTAAGTAGCCAACCACGTCGAGTATCGATATCGTTGATCGTATAGAAACGCGATGCGATGTGAATCATACCCGGACGCGGTCGATCTGATTGGTTCTGATGCTGCCTTCAACAAACCTTCGATGCAACCCTGACCCTATTTCAGACAACAACACCCTTACTGGAGTCTCCGGCAATCCTATGGAAGGCTTCTCTACCCATCCGACTTCGAGAAACCGGCGCGTGGCGATTCAGACAGACGCGTGCCGGTCCCGATTTGAGTCGAACCCGATCCAAGAGTTGCTAAACGTTACGCCTAACCCATGTGTGAGTCTAGAACGAATGAAATGACTGATGAGAATGAAACGAAAACTTATATTCTTCCGAGCGATCCTAACAAAATCTATGATGATCTTGCGTCATGAACGCGTGAAACGGATTAACAGCTAGCCCCGCCAGCTCGACGTCTTGCATGACGTTCAGTGTGTACTTCTTCTCCACAGCTTCTCTTGATCACTCTGTTGATCTCGATGTCTCGCATACACGTGTTTCTCCAAGTTCCCTTGAATCTTCCTTTCTATCCGATCGATAATTTCGACCCCGATCTTAATGTTCTCTTACTTGAGTCTGATGGTCCATGAAGATGTACCCCGTATCATTCGTACTACGTCAGTGGCTGCGGCGCCCCATCCATAGGAAGATTATTCTTGTCTGCCTCGTTTTTCCGTGTTGGACGGAGAAAAGGGTCCGCTTAGGGGCCCCTGACGGTGGCATCCCTGGAACTTTCTGATCTTGAAATCGCGTGTTTTTATAATACAAGTAAACCCTTTTCCCGGTCTTCCAAAGGGTGCCGCATCAGCCGCACCAACTACATACGTACCTGAGACACAGTCGAGTCTATCACACGATGCACATGAACAGATCGTGGATGAGCGAAGGGGATCATTTTACATTTCGTATTTCGTTCAATGTTACAAGAATCTACGAGCATCCATGAGATGGATTTTTTATGCCTCCAGCGTCTTCCTACACACCACCGTATTTCTTACAACAATTTCCCACCTGCGATCAATAACGAACGTCCGCACTTTGCGTCACGCAGGAGTGTGTGCATCCTGGCTTGGTATGACTTTTTCCGAGTTTCGTCGGCGGATTCCACTAACACTTTGCATTCCTGACCTGCCAATACGTCAGACAAGGGGAGGACGCGATACCCGAAAACTTTCACCGTACCTCATACATTTCTCTATCCCAGTCGTCGCGAGAGCGCACAGGAACTTTCCGCACCCGCGGCACCGCATATCTATCACGGCGGCCGCGAGAGCGTACCATAGAAGCTTCTAGCTTTCTAATCGCCTGCACCAGTGTTTCGAATTCGGCCCGCGTAACATATGTCTCGTCAGGTTGAAGTCTGCTGTTTTCCTGGCCTTGTTGTGACCGTTTGGAGCTGCTGGAGGGAGGTTTCCTCGCTGCCTGCTCGTTTTCGTCTACAAATGCGATCAGTGGCAAATTCAAAATGACGGCCGTTCATAAGCCACTTTACCTATAATGCGTCTTCTTTTGGTGGACGCAGGACTTGGGATAGGGTAAGTCCGTTTGGGACTGCGGGATCGGCCTCGAGGTATTATTTGTGGCGGACTTGGAGCGGAAGACTCGGCGTGGATAACGCGCACGCCATTCGCATGTTGACATTCATCTTGAATTTTGCGGCGACAACAAGGGAGGCAAGCGCTCCGGAACAACGGCTTACAGATATCGCCGTTAACCTTGCATTGCAAACATGCACTCGCATGTTGTTCATCGAAGAAGTCGTCGTCGTCAAGATCTCGCACGCCTCTCGCGTGTTCACAAAGTTGTTTGCGGCGACGACAAACAAGGCACGCGCCCTGGGACAACGGCTCACAGGCAATGCCATCGTGTTTGCATTGCACACAAGCTTTGGGATGTTGGTCGTCGGGAGAACAGTTGCGCCAATAGCCTAGTCGTGATCGACTGCCATGGCCACGACGGCGAGAGCGTGATGTACTAGCTACAGTGGGGGTTGGGATATCTTCGAACCGAACGGTTCTCCTCGCGGGTCCATGTTGGTGGCGGACTTGCGAACGGCCGCGCGGGCGTTCGCTGGACACTGGGATTGGGATCCTCAAGGCGGGCCCCGGGTCTGCACCAACCTCTCGCGCAACCTCTCCGAGTCTGTTCCATAACGAAGGCAGGGCATCCTCATCTTCGTCATCTGAAATCCCCACATCATCGAAAGCGACGGAAGCTGCAATATGAACATATATCAGTACCACACTCCAAGAAATCCGAATGCAAGTCACCTCTCGGACCATCCGATGCACGACGCATTTCCGTGTCTACGGAACCCCTTTCTGCCTGTCCTTTTCGGTAAGCGATTACGATGACAGTTCAATATCGCGTAAAGATCAAGTGACGTCGATGGATTTGGAGGGGGGACACGACTGTGTGTAGGCAAGTTCTACGGAAATATTGCGGCTGACCATGCTGATCAATGATCGATGATCGATTATAATCAATCGATCGATCGTCGAGGTCGAATGTCAGTCCTTCAGCTATGACTCTGAACGGTACGAACAACGGGCACGGTATGCAATGGATGCAGCCAATGCAGGAAAAAGTACATTGGCCTGGTACGATCAATGCAGACGTTCTTATCGAGTGTTGCCATCATGAGCTGAAGTTCAAGTTCAAGGTTCGAAAATCAGGTAGGCGATGACAGTCAGCTGCTTAGCAGGACCCCTCACAATCAGATAATGGTCATTGTCCGGCCAGGCACCAGTGCCTGTGCTGCTACTCTACTAGCCAATCATTCATGTGAATGAGCACGATCTGGATCTGCTCATGGATCTTATCAACTGACTCGTGGCAACGAGGGATTTCGGCCTGACCTTCTCGGACAGCGTTAGAGGTCATGGGAGGCAGCAACGTCGTCATGCTGTGAAAGGTCCGCAGCTCGGCATGCCTCGCTGTGAAATTACATAACACTATCAGTTCGCCGTTCATACAGAATCATACTCGGTCTCTCAAAAAGAAACCTTGGATCCAAGCCTGGGTTTATTGTCGACGTGTCATGAGTCGGATTTTTTAGACTTGTCTTCAAATTCTTTGCGCTGACCTAGCATGTTAGGTTCTATCCGGGATTTCATACGAGCCGAGGATCTAAGGATGATAGTAACGTCAGCATCAGCGACGGAAGTTCTAAACTTCATGATGTGGCATCGCCATAATGTGCTTCATCAAGCATTGATTATAACAGCGCTCGGCATCAGCCTAGCCTTTTATAATAAGAACTTGTTCCTTGGGCTCTTTGCTTCCCCTTTGTTGTTCTCTCAGTAAGCCGCCATATAGCCCTGCCAAGGCTATGGCTTCCTCCCTGCAAACCGACCTGGTCAACCTACAACTGTCTAATTCTGTTAGCCGTGCGTCCATTATCATTTGATTGTATCTAGTAGTCTCAGAAGGAATCACAGTTGTGATCGTGACTGCCATCGCGTATGATTACAGTAATGCCCTCCTGTACGCCTCCTGCCTTTATTCGTGAGGCTAAACTTTGGTATTTCCAGCCCTCACGTTCTCGAGAGAGGTATTTATTTCTTCTATGATTTTGCATAGGCATTATTCTGACTGATGATTTGGGCAGGTGGAATATATCTGGGTTCGAGGGCCACTTTTTGTTGATACAAATGGTTTCTAATGCGACTACAGAATAAACCTTGGAGCTTGGTGTCAACGCTCTTCGTTATCGTGAGTTTGAATCCCTGTGTTCCTATGGACGGGATGACTCCATACAGAAATGCTAAATCATTGTTCCAATTCAACAGGTTCGATATCTCGGGCTCTGTGGCTTTATGTGCGTTCAGGGTCATTTCACGCCACCATCAATTGCTAATTCTCCGGATCCCGTGGTCCGACATCAGGATGGATTGTTTCTGTATGTCCACGACTCGTGCAGGTTGTGTCGTGATTCGGAGCTGATTCACATATTCGAAGTGGGGACCTCCTTTCTACCCGGTCCTGCAAAAGTGAGATTTTCCTCCTTTCCTCTTTCACTGACCACTGATTCATGGGGATGCCCTGCAGCTGTGAGTCTTCGTTATTGTTACTTGTATTTTGTCTGGAACTTCGCTCACACATTGTGCCGATGAACAGTTGTGAGTATACCCATCCTGTCGTTTCGCATGTATGCAGGGCTGAGATATAATTCGAAGGTGGGGTGCTCGAGATAATCACTCTATGGGCAATTTTTATATATATTTGCGCCGCCGACTGTGAGTACTCATGATGTCGACCTGGATAACAAAGCAGTGATGCATCACACTGATTACAGTTGTGATGATCCTACGCATATGGGCGATGTACAATCGATCAAAGATAGTCCTCGGTATACTCCTCACTTCATATCTTGGGGAAATCGTTCCGTCAACTATTGCAAGCATTGTCTATAGCAACCCAAAGAGTTTCGTAGGTGTGTAGAAGCTGGTCTCAATACTAAGTGATGTACCGCACTGATGAGACCTTGCTCAGTGGTCGTCAATCAGATCTTGGATTTCTCGTTCTGCTCGCTGGGTGCCATATCTGACAGCTGGAATAAAGCGACTAGCCTCTCTCAACTCGTGCACGCAGGAGTGATGTGCACGCTAGTGATCATCCAGTTTACGGTCCGCTCGGTTCAGATGTACAGAGCTACGAAACGATGGCAACTCGGCCCGTTCGTCAACTTGCTGGTCGTGGAAGGCGTGGTTTACTTCTTTGCGTGCGTTCCCTCGTTCCATCTTTGTCCTCTATGACGCCATGAGTCGGATATGGTGCTAATCGTCGGCTTGGTCCTCATAGTATCCTGATGTGGAACCTCGTGAACACCCTGTATGCCTTCGGACATTTCACGGGTGAGGGACCGCAGGGCGTAATTCTGAGCCTTCTGGAGACCATTCCTATTTCTACGTTGACCCCGCGATTCATCATGAGCATGCGGGAACTGTATGCGCGCAGCGTTCACGGTGGAAGCAAGATCGACACCGGCTTCGGCCTGACGACTTTGCCTGGTTCCGGAATGAGTGGTTCGACGATGGTTTTTGCGGAGAGTGAGGGAAACGGGGAAAATTATGGAGAAAGTATATCAATGAAAACGAGAACGGATATGGATGGTTCTGTAGCATCGTGACGGTTGACAATTCGATGATTCAGATAGTACATCTGAACTGCGACGTTGAGAGCGGGTACATATGCTGTAGTGCACGACCCTGTGCATGGGATTTCGTGTCAAGTGTATCGCAATATCATGATGTGTTTCCTCTACCAATTTCCAACTATGCGTCAAGAACAACCCTCCGAAGTGGTTCTGCTACATAAATTGCCACGACTCGACAGCGGCGAGAATCGAACAGTGATTCTGAACACAAGTCAGAAGAGTAAGTGGGGGAGGGGTTGTAAGGCTGGGGAGCAGGGCCCAGTAGCCTTGATGGAGTAGAACGAACGCATGACGAGGCGTAGCACCCGGCGTCGAGGGGAGAGCACGAGAAGGCTAGAGATATGAGCGTCGGCGAGGAGAGAGGAGAGTGTGAAGCTGGGCGCTGACTCCGCTGAGCGCACGGCAACCTTGGTCAAGGCCGATCGTCTGGTGAGCGCTGAGCAAGCAGTGACCGGCCGAGGTGTATGACTGGACGTCAGGTGTTGCGGGTGCGTGGCCGGGGGGGACGCCGACCAGTCATGCATTCATGGAACATGGCCTCTACCTGAGGAAGTGTTGCCTCTCGCTTGTACTGTACACGTCGCTTGTGTAACAGCCACACTGGCCACGTGTCACCTGATCATGGTGCGTCTCTTAAAGACTTGCCACAAGCCACTTTGAAGCCGCTTCACTAAAATTTGCCGCAGTCCAACCGCGTCGCGTTTGGTTTGCAGTAGAGTCTAGACATGTCCCTTTTCGAGTGGTGTTGGGGTAAGTTCAAGTTCACAATACTTTTTTTTTGCCTATCCACTCCAACTTTCGTCATTTTATCTAGCCCCAGAACGAAGGAGCTCAAGGGTCGACCAAGCCTTGCCCGTCATACCAAGCGAAATATACCTCAATGTAATTGACCTACTTGTGCCACCGCCCGCAATGCTGGATCTAGCTGCAAGCCAGCTGAAGATTTTATGCAATCTTTCGCGCGTTTGCAGGCTCTTTGCCAACATTTGCCTTCCACGCATGTATGAATCTGTAGAGCTTTCTGGATCTGGACGCTATCGTGACACATACAAGGAGTTGCTTGGATCTGTCCTGCGCACACAAATTGCCGAGAAGCAGCCTCTCGCCCTCGCCCTCGCTCAAACAGTGAAGGCATGCAAGGCGGGTTCGTGGGGAGACATGTTGTATGCGAAGAGGTGCATCGCTGCAATATCGCACATGAAGAACATCCGCAAATTCGAGTTTTCATACTGTGACATAAATGCGAAGCACTGGGACATAATTGTAGCGCTGCCGTCGCTCGAGGATCTCTCCTTCGATGCATGCAAATTTATGCAAGGACCTGCTAGCACAGAGCCGAAGAAGAATCCCAAGCTGAAATTGTCTCGACTTAG
>JBBPOK010000311.1:0-35495 GCA_038091415.1 Leccinum variicolor
TCACTTTACACGCTTTACTGCTACTGTACGCCCACTTTACACTCACTTTACTCCACTTTGGCAGCACTTTACTCCACGTCTACCGCATGTGGAGCCCTGCCGGCGCACGCAGTGCGCTCGAAAACGAAAATGCAAGGTTTCTAACGTTCGGGGTAATGATTACGTAATTAGTCTACTTAAATTTCTCGAACTAAGTATGAGTGATTGCTTTATTGCAACGTTGACCACGTACCGTGTTCGGTTGAGATGCTCGATGGTGTGTAAATAATTAACTTGAATACGGCAGCTTAGCCTTTTGGCAAGCCTATCGTTGTGTTGAACCGGTTACACGAGTATTTGAGATCACGGATACTAGATTTGCAGTTGCGAATACAGTACGCGAAGCAGAACGAGGACCAATTTGAGTCAAATGATTCAGATTTCCACAAAACCGAGGCATCTCGGTTCACAATATAGAACTCATATTTGGTTGAACGAAGAATGAACATGCATGGTTCAAAGTAAAATACGCTCCAATAAAAGACCTCTCTAACCTCTACTCTAGGCAACAGGGACACGTCTATTGCTGCGCTTTCCAGAATGGTATTTGCCGTCGTCGGATGTCGAGGAAGGGTGGTATCGGTCGTCATCCGAGAGCTTCTGATTGTCCTTCCTGCTGATGTGATGTTCCCCGTTGTTGCCGTTCGGGTGGTACTGGCTGTCCTCGAACTTGGGATCAGAGAGGTACTGACCATCGTCGAAACGGTTCCCATGACTCTTCCCGGGATGATACTTGTTGTCGAGCCCAAGATCGTGGTGATACTGACCGACGTCGACGCGCTTTTGACGGCTACTCCCAACGTGGTAAATCGGATCGTCAGCTTGTGGTCGCATGACGGCTCCAGCGATACTGGCCGCCGGTGGTACATCTCCTGGAGTCGTCGTAGTATGCGTCGTCGTCGTTGTCGGGGCTGCTGTGTCCCCGGACGTTGTGGAGGTGCCGGCAGGGGTGCCCGTAGGTATGAGTGGTCCAAAAACCCCTGTTGCAGAGCTCACTGCACCAGACAAGGCGGTAGCTGCCGCGGTTGGGTTGGTGGCGGCAGCAGCGGCGGCGGCGATGGGTGCGAGTAACTTCTGGGTCCCTATCGGAGCACCTTCTGCGCTAGTTGTTGTCGTCGTATGAGCAGGAATTTCCGGCTGAGCAGAAGTCGACGTGGTAGCGGGGGAAGAGGTGGTCGGTTGGGTAGACAAGGTTGGCAGTTCTGCGATCGCAACCACTAAGGTCTTGGCAGCGACAGGAGAGTTGGACGACGGCGACGCCTGGTCGGCAGTCTGAGGAGCGTACTTCTCGTTATTGTACGGCGTGGGCGCTGCGTGGACTTGCACATCGTCGTATGTGGCGTTCATATAACCGGGATGGTATCGACCGTCATCGGCGTAGATAGAAGTAGCAGTGGGACTCTTGGATGCGGCAGCAGATTGCTCGTCTGTATGCGGCGCCGTAGGGTATATCAGATCGAAGCCCCCTTCATCAGACGTCGCAGTTGGATATCCTGGATGGCGTTGCCCAGCATCGTAACGTGGCTTGTGGATCCTAGCACGATGAAAGCGGCGGGTGTGTTTGAAAGATGCCTCGTGCTACAGGCTGCGTGAACAAGGAGACGACAAGACAACAGATGGACCAACCTCCGCCACCATTCCATTGGTAGCAGGACGTGCCGCGACCGCAAGGCAGAGAGCGAGAAGAAGAGTGAAGGAGGAACCGAGATGGACCATGCTGATAGTGATGTTGGTAATGAATGTGAAGGCGTCGAAATAGTGATGGTGGAAGAAACAAGAGGTGAAGAGGAACGCAGTCGCATAGAGAGTGGCTGGATTTTATATCTGCGAGGGGAGAGCGGGGGGACCAATGAGAACGAAGATGAACATGACATCATAGGTATGCTCAAGGAATCCAGTCAGCACCCGCGTAGATCTTTGGAATGGAACTGAACATATGGAATTCGGAATGAACTTAGCTCCTCGGATTCATGACACACTGTGGTCTAATACGATAGGGTCGCATAGTCTGATCACACACCATTCGTATCTTTATCCGTAAGTCGTCTGGGGTACACCGGATAAAGTGACCTGAACGTTGAACTTCAGCGACAGTATTATTCCCCGGGGCCAAAGAGAGATGTGGGTTGCCGTTTCATCGGAAAGACGTAACATCATCTTCGAGTTGTCTTCTACGAGCAACGAGCGCATGGGTGGACCAACTTGAATATTTGGACCTAGTACTCTTGCGACCCTGGTGACGTAGTCTATGTCACTGTCTCAAGAAATCTACAAGAGTAAATATTATCTCTCACCACGCATATAGCCCGCTCACATGTGTAAACCGCGTATGCCGCATTGTTTCTATGGACGTCTGGTGTTCGTATCGGTTACCATCTTCTTTTCTCCTCAACGTTCGGGGAATCAGAAACCGTTGGTGTATCTCCTGGGTTTGTATGAGCGTGTCGCAAGAGGAACTTATGAAGGTTCCGTCCCAGCTCCGTTATAGAGCACCTCGAATTCATGATCACCAGCTATCGAAGTCACAAAGGCAGGACAGAGAATATTACGTAACCTTCGTGGCTCGTGCTGTGTCAAGGTGAAAGTTCATCGGATCGAGGTATCAGCAAGAGTCTAGTATATTTTACTTTATACCACAAGTAGATCACCATATAGTCTACATATTTTCCTTGTCATGGTCATATATACAACCTCAAGGCCTCATGATCCAGATTTTCGCTGCTCTGCATTGATACAATTCTCGCGCCACCCTTTACCTTTATAAAGCACAAGTAATATCATCAGTTCCGCCAGCAACATCAAGCTGGCCCACAAGGTATATAACCCTCCGTCGCCGATAGCGTCCTGTTCAAGAGTTGAGTGAAAACGATGTGATGTTATATCCAAGAGGCCCACCTGTAGTGGAATTGCAATTTCTGCAGCAACGAACGCAAATAAACCGCGGAAAGAACTGTTAGTGGCCACTGCGCTGGACGACCGACCAACATTGGCATCGACGATGTATGCCAAAGTACTAGCATATATCCATCTAAATATCCACAAGAGTGTCAGACGCCCACAAGAGAAAACGTGAACGCGATGCGACGTACATGGAAAGGAACCCACACAAGAACAGCATCACGCAGATCGCTGAAACGTGCACGTGCTGTTGACAGACCCAGGCATACCCGATTACAGCAGGAGGGAACCACAACATAGCAAGTTTGGTGCTTTCTAGCCTCATCTATGATACACGTTTCGTATGATCGGCCGATCGCTGAAGAATGACCGCGCTCACCTCAGGATAGCTGATTCCCTCATTTAGAGCTTTCAGCCGAGTAAATGTCCTGTCAGACCACCGCCCGCCTAAGATACTGCCTAGGATACTGCCTAGAGGTAAAGCAAATATAGGTTTGACTCTGAGATCACCTGTCAGAAGATTTATTGTACCGACCGATTCCGAAGGCAAGTAGCACTAATCCAGTGGTCATGGCGTCATAGTCATATTGGAGTGATAGTGTCCTTGCGCAGGTGTATGTGATGCTGAAACTAAATGCAAACAGAAGTCCTGAAAGAACAAGTTAAAATTAATCCAGCTAGTGTCGCTGTACACGCACCAGAGGGTATTAGAATAGCAATATTATTCCCGCGACTCAGGATCCATAGGTAGGGAGGAAATGGATTAACGTCTGCGAGCGACAACTTGACATCTCTGATAGCAAGTGTTGGAATGACCACAGGTTGTGCTTCCACGTCGCTTTTGGGTGTTGGCACACCAGATGCTTCCTCTTCCGAGGTGTTCTTCTCACTCGGAGGTCGTTCCCCTTGAGTGGTATTCTTTTCTTGCACGAGCTTGTGTTCATATACATGTTTCTGCAGGACGCTCTGGTATGACAAGCTCCGTTCTTTTCTAAAGGTGTCCTTGAACGGGATGAGAAACGCCGAAAATATTGCGCCTCCCCAGATTGCCAGAAACCAGAAGTTGGCACGCCAACCCAAGCCCTGTGTCAGTCCACCACCTAGGATAGGCCCGATCGAAGGACCCAGGAGAGGTGCAGAGTAATATATGCCCATCATCGTCCCTCGTTCATGAGGATCATAGATATCTGCGAGTGTTGCAGCACCAATGGAAATAACAGCGCTCGAGCTAAGTGGATAAATAATAAGATGAGAAGAGCAATGCGAAATGAATGTGCCTACCCAACCGCCTGAACCACTCGCATGCCAATGACAAGCCCTATAGTCTTCGAAACTGCCACAACGATCGAGCCCACAGTAAACAGCGCGATGGAAAGCAAATAGACGAGCTGACAACAGCAGATCAGTGGACGCGTTACGCACATTACATCACAAGATTACGCACTTTCCTCCCTTTGATTTCGCTGACTGCACTCCATACAACGGGACAATTTCCCTGCACAAGGATAAACAGAGATAAGCTCAAGCTAATTTGGGAGGCGGTTGCGTGTAATTCCTGCTCGATCTGAGAGTTTGCGGCTGGAATTCAGATCGTCAAGTCCAAATGTTTCTAACTGGAAAGAAAACCACCCACGATTCTGAATATTCGCACATAAGCCCGCAATCATGGCGGCCCCTGATATGATGAGTAAAGTCACATTCTTTGGTTGATAAGTGATGTCAATCGCGCTCAAGTGTATGTCCTGATGAGAGACTGACCTTTCTAGCGAACGACCAACTCCGCGGATCGTCCTCCACAAGTGCGTGTTCAATATCTGGCTTGATTACTCCTACGGGAGCTGTTGAAGGGGTGGTCGTCGCGGTGGAATTCGTGTCATTGCTCGTGAGGCCAATGTCGGTCAAGGTCAATGTTGTGCTGTGGTTGTCTGGAACCTGGGTCATGACTCATGAACGTCTCAAAACAGGCGAAATATTTTGGGGGAGCGAGGAGCCAGCTTTAAATGTCATGTATCCCAGGGTGAGACCGGCGTTTACATACCCCGAGCAGACTTGGAGTAAAGTTAGCTCGGCCGAGGATTTCCGGTCCAGCATTGAAATATGCAGGCTTAGGCGTTCACTTGGTACTGATATGATGTTGACACCCTCAAGTGTGTATGTTGTATGGTCATAACTATCATTTGCACTTACAAGAACACGAAAACCAGACAGCGCAAAGGTCGATAGAGATGGACCAACCATGGGAAACGTTATCTCCTTCGGAGCTGCAACCGCATAAGTACGAGTAAGCACGAGTCACGAGGTAAATTTAAACGTGAACTTATCAGCAGGCAGGGATGTGGTCATGGCCGATGATCGGCACCGCTCGGCAACAGCAATTCCTTGGGGTGCACCTTGATGGTGGCGAGTCCCGTCGAAAAACTCATCTACCCAATGCGTCGTATATTAGCACCTGCAACTTGCATGCATACGAACGAGCGTACATCAATAATGAGATCATGAGTTATTCTTTGACCACATCTTTAGAATTAGTACCTTGAAGTGGGCTCGTAGCATTGCTAATAGTCATCGGATAAGTAACTTCACGCGTAAAGTCCGGATCAACTCGGACCTGTCTATAACCTCGTTGTCAGCTTTCCTTGATGTATTTCCCAAGTGCGATACTTCAGAGGCGGCGAACTTTTACATTTTGCTGCACGTGAATTGGATCTTTTGGATCTTGGGCTCGGCCGATCTCTTAAGTTCCGTACATGTTCAAACACGAATCTCTTGGTGGCAGGATCAGTGAACGGCTAGGCGAACAGCATTCACTCAATAATAGTACAGTATGTACGTACCTATGTAAGACATTGGCAAGAGTTCTTGGGGAATGTTTCAGCCTCGCGGCGCTGGGCGAGCCCCGTGGAAATAAAGCCGGGAATAGCTGCATAGGCTTGAAATTCGCTGCACGAGAATGAATATGCATCTACCCAGGGAATGAGGCTACATCGAGGGTGAAAAAAAAATCCCCGACAAGCCAATTGACTGGGTTGAATGTAAAAAAGACATGGAAATTTTGAGAGTAGTCATCATGCTCGGCATTTGCCGCAACCTTATCCTTATTGCCAGGAAGGACGCGGAGGCCACCAACTTCACCACCATTATTACCCCCTTGTCAATGGCTGTCGATGAACTGCAATGTTACGAATTTCTGACCGTCTGCGCTCTTCGCACAGCGTTACGGTTCAGTATATCGACGTGCTGCTGGAATGGTTGCTTCCCCGTCGCAAGGAGTGAGAACCTGATGAGACGCGTCAACAAGACCCACTTCAAAGTAATGTTGCATGCGAGATCTTTTCCGATTGGCTGTACAGTACATTGGGAATCCACATGTGCAGAGAGCACTCCTGGCCTGTGAGTTAAGTATGCGCAACTATGTAACGATTTTTAACTACGTCTACATTTCACAGAAAGAAACCAAAGAATGCGTGACAGTTATAGTGGGGGGGCGTACGCGTCAGGGTACCAGGTACGAAACGGAATATTCTCTGGTTCAGTGGTCATCATTATACAATCACTGGGGGAAAATGCGCGCAAAATGTCAAGGAAGTCACAACATGATGGCGCTGGTGGAGGGCGCATAGGGATCGAAACGTGCAGCTGGCACGACGTCTCGTCTCGCGCGCACGCGACGTCCTTTCTTCGATGTCACTGAGGAATTACTGACATCAATGAATCAGAATTTCATACACAAAGACCTACAGTGGCGCTTTGACGCTTTCTTCTCCTCTAATGGATGTGCGCATGCAGGCGCCTTTGCCTCCCTTTGCCTCTGAGGTTGGTCAATTGGCGAGCGACACGCGTTACACCATGGGCAGGGGGCATCGGTCGACGTTCCAAATCTTCTGGCCCAATATTCTGTGGATATCCCCGAAATTCCTTTGACCAAGACAGAGCGTGGCTCGACAGAGTGTATCGGATACTTCTCCAATGCGCGTTCGAACGCGATGAGCGCATCAGGGGACAGATCCTCGAATCCTGCTTCTTGGAGGTAAGCACGGAGTGCGTTTGCCAGGGTGATCTCCTTGTTCGAGAGAATCAGCTCGTTGACGGCGAGCTCAATGTTGGTGTGCATGATTCAGCAAGATGGTACCGGCAATGAAGAGAACTAGGAAGATGTCGTGGTCAGATTATATACTCGCTGAGACGCGTGTTTTTGGACAAAGGTCGGTGTTAACGGCATCTGCTTTGCAGGAACACGCGTGTATAATATTACAACACCGAGTGGCTCATTTATGCTCTCAGCGTTACCGGTCACAAAGAATATCTTGTGATACATATTGTGCAGCACCCCTTCAGTTCAGTCTAACAACGTTACAGCCAATGCATTTCTAGTATCTATGCAGATCGAGGGAGTGTTGACTTCTGTAGCCGCATTGACTGGGCAAACAATCTTTGTTCTGTCACTGAACCAACTGCTGCCAGAACAAAGACGAGCAAAGTAACCACGACTCCTGCTAGTAGCCATTGGGATCCAGTAGACACCCTGGCCATAATAACCCATGCTTATTCCTGATACCCTTCACACACATTTCAACCCATACTTTTCATTCCAGTCGTGATATTTCTTCATCATCTCAGATGTAATTTGCTTTCGGATCGACTTGGAAGCTTCCTCAAAAGCAGTTTGCGGCACCTAACAAAAATGTAATACAAGGTACTGGCCATCAGAGAAGAATCCAAGGACTCACGTAGGGTGCATGAATGTCATTTTTCATTGTCAACAGTGCAGCTTCTTGACAGAACGCTGTAATTTCCGCTCCACTGCAGCCATTCGTCTAGGAATTTTTAATCAAAACGATATACATTCAAGGAAGACTGTAGTACCAACCATGGTGGCGATTTTGGAGATATCGAACCCCGGTTCAACGCTCATCTTCTTTGTCCGAATACGCAATATTTCTTCTCTGCCCTGCTGGTCAGGCGGACCAACGAACAGGATACGATCGAGGCGACCAGGTCTCAATAATGCCAAATCCTTGAAGACGAAACAAATCTTGGGCAAAGCTCACAAATCAAGTCGCATACGAAGTCTTACAATGACATCGGGTCTGTTGGTGGCCGCAAGGACGGTGACGCCGACTAGTTCCTGGACGCCATCCATTTCATTCAACAAACTCGTAAGCACACCTTCGTGCGACGATGCATCCCCTCTTTCCGAGTCGGATCGAGATGTACCGAGTGCATCAATCTCGTCCTAACGCAGTGGAGTGTGAGTCAATCGTCACATGCGGATAGGCGGAAGGGACGAACAAAGAATATGATAGATGGAGATGCAGCACGAGCTTTCCGAAATATCTCACGCACTGCTCTCTCGGATTCACCCACGTACTTGCTCAGGAGCTGAAGACAAGGTTAGGCGGCGCGTCACAGTTGTCTAATAACCTACCTCGGGTCCCTTTACAGCCACAAAGTTGACCCCGCTCTCTGTCGCACAAGCACGTGCAAGGACTGTTTTACTGCATCCAGGTGGTCCATAGAGGAGAAGGCCCTTTGGTGGTCGTATCCCTAGTCTCTCAAAGGCTTCTGGATGAAGCAGAGGCCACTCGACGGCTTCCCGTAGTTTCTGTATAACAGCCGCTTGACCACCCACATCGGAGTACCTCACGGGTGGTGAATCCAGAAAGATAGAACGCATGGCAGACGGGCGAACGTTCGGAAAGGCATTTGAGAGGTCTGCAATGGTGAGCTTCAGAGAAGTAGGTGTTTCTGTTCCTCTTGAACCCGACGATATATTTGCGTTCACCCATTGTTTGATTGCGAGAGTACCTGCCTCGCGGACGACAGCGCTCAAATCGGCTCCAACATATCCATGTGCACGACCCGCAAGAGCACGGAGGTCTGAGTCTGATGCAGAATGAGGTGTTCTAGCAAGTAGAACCTTCAGGATTGCCAAACGTGCTTCGGTATCCGGTACACCTAATATAGCACAGAAGCACAGAAGAAAATAATATCAGGTTTTTTTAGTGCTTACCTATCTCGAACTCCCTGTCAAATCTTCCAGGCCGTCGAAGCGCCGGGTCAATTGCATTTGGGCGGTTTGTGGTTCCGATCACCACAACCCTTTCGATGGTGCCACTGGTCGCTTCGTCTTCCATCCCGTCCATTATTGTAAGCAAAGTCGCAACAACTCGCTTTTCAACTTCTCCACCAGCGCCATCCTCGCGTCGTGGAACTAGTGCATCGATTTCGTCTAAAACGACGATACACGGACTTTTGGCACGCGCATCACGGAAGACCTCTCGGAGTCGCGCTTCAGTCTCTCCGTGGTATGCTGACGATAGCTCCGGACCGTTGATGATAATGACAGAAGACTTCGTAGATGCAGAAATGGCACGTGCTAAATGCGTTTTTCCAGTCCCAGGGGGGCCGTGGAGCAAGATTCCTCGTGGTGGCTTTAGACCTAAAAGATCGGATAGATCGTGAGCTAAACAATAGGCCCATCTCTCATGTATGACGCACCAAAATTTATGAACAACTCCGGCCTCGTGAGAGGAATCTCAATCAAATCTCGAATCTCCGCAATCGTTCTATCAAGCCCTCCGACGGTGGCGTAGGCTTCGGATACCGTTGTTTTCTCAAGGGTCTCGATATCTGGCTGAAATAACAACACACGTGTAAGCGTCCATTCGATAATCCCCGAGTCCGAGAGTCCGAGAGTCCCATCACAGCTTACCTTGTGAGGATAATCAACCTGACGATCGGTGTTATTTTCCAAGATGTAGACATATGTGTCCCATCCTGCTGTCCACAAACGAGGCTGGGAATGGAAGGAAAGCGATTTGACTTCCTCGGTAATGGAACTGACAAGGTCACCTGTCCTGGGTGCCAAGCGCGCAGATATGGAATCGATTGAAAATCTACGAGGTAGACCCTCATACGAAACCTCCACGATCTGGGAAGGGGTAATAAATTTTAGTCCAACTAGATTACGTTGAATTGGTATAGGTCAGCATGCCAGCCTCAATAATCGTGGACATCAAACTTACCAAGATGTTCGCGCAGTAGAATTGTAAGCCAATCCCTGTGCTTCCCTGAATCAGGCGTGTCGGTCTGAGCACCCGTCGACCCGCTGAAAATTTCCCGAAGACGTATGTATCCAGCTTCTTGAGCATCACGCAATGACGGCAGGAAAGACTTGTCCTTAATGACGGCTTTACCATGTAAGGGAAAAAGTTGGATCTCATCACCTTCTTGAAGGCGTGCCGTGAGGAACAACGAAGGAGATAACAGGACAACTGGATGCAAGAAATACCCATGATCAGGATCAAGTTTAGCAATGCGACGACCCAGTCATCGCAGGACATGGTACTCGCCATTCTGTGAAGCGTCTATAGACGGCCACAACACCCCAATTGCGAAGTCCTGTGAAAAATAAGTCGTTCGAAAATACCATGATAGTGATAACATAACCCTTGCCATTTCTTACCTTTTTTGCATTGCCGTTATCTCCCTGCGATAAGGCAATCACGTCGCCAGAGCACAACTTGAGGGTTTTCAGGCTATCTGGGTGGACGATAATGCGCTTCACGCTACGCGATTCTCCCTCGCCAACATCTGATAGGGAAACGGTAAATCTCGGGAGGGACACCATCGTGATCTTGTCAGAAATATTGCAGACTGAACCTGTACATGTGTATGGGGAAATGGGCTCTAATACATCTGGATTTTCTGATACCTTGCTTGCGATTATTGGTCACTCAGGGAGGTTGAGGCTGAGTTCCTGACTCCTGAGGCCTAAGCGTTGAACGTTGAACGTTGAACCTGAAACCTGTCAAGAAATATATCCCACTTGATAACGAGTCACGACAAAAAAAGCAGATGAGTCCCAATTAACTGGCAGTGGAGCAGCTTCTCGGAGGATGGAAATGGACGTTGATAAACTCATACTCATACTAACTCGGAATGATCCATCAAACTCCCAGTGCGATTATCAGCTTATACATACAGTACCCGGCATTTGCCGAGCCTCTCAGCGCACGCCAATTTATCGCCGTGTGGGGAACTCCCTTATCAGCGTTCCGGTGACGACATTCGTGATAGATTTACATGTATCGCCCACCGCGGTCCGCCCGCAACGCTTGAACAGCACTGTTCAACGTTCAACGTTCAGTGCTGTCATCGTGACGTAGTAACCGTTGAGCCGAACACGACACGTGTCCTCGCCACATGCCGGTGGTCAACCCGGCCACACTCTCAGGTTGTTCCAAACTAGAGTGGCGAGCGTTTGGTCAGATCTCTGTTCCTTCAGATTCATGGTAAGAATAAGTATTGCGGCGCGCCGTGACACCCACCGCTCCGCCACCTCACTGCCATGCGTCTTCCTCGTGTCCATTGTAATAGAGTGGGTCTAAAGGTAAGAGGCCCATGCAATTTCGCCCACGGACAAACAAGACAAGCTGCTGCCTAGAAGTCTTCCGAATTTGCAGAAAATGCCTTCGTGCCGTGAGTATGACCGCTCACTTTCCCTCGCTGATTCAATGATTCCGCGATACGATTTGTAATCTCCGTCGTCGGAACCTTTGCATAACCGTCATGTCACAGGGCTTGGTTCGTTGTCTGTTCGTGGTAAGTAAGCAACGAAGTATCGGCCTGACAACTACGCCAGCCTTAAGAGATACAAATCTGTAGCCTGTGTCCGCAGGGCGTTTCGCTCATTCGAATTGGATCGTATTGACCGAACGGACTTGAAGAGTACTTCAAGAATTGCGGTACAACCAGGTACACGTTGACAGCCCAACAAATCACGAGGCATTTGGTGTGAAGTGGCTGGCACAATCGGCTTCCACATCAGTGACAGTCTCAATGTTATCTCCCCGCATTGAGCTAATGAACATCTGTGGTCGAGATCAGCAACTAGAAAAAATGTGGCAGCCGGGAGTGCGCAACTTGAAAAAGAACAAGAAATGATGCGCCCACTGTGCTCAACGAACAGGGTCTTTAAAGTGAAATGTTGAGCACGTTCTTCACGTTCTTCACAATTTGGCGACCCGCGGTGCGCCCTCTAGATCCGAATCTGTCATACTCATACTGATATCACCAAGATGCGTGTTAGCACCGTGCGAGACGATGAGCTCTGTAAAACTTCAAAGATATCGATATCAGATAAATTGGTTCCTTGCAAGATGCATCTACAATTCTTGGCATTGATTGATTTGGCATTGATAGTGTTCGGTGACCTCACTCGACCTACATGCACAGCATGAAGAGGATATGAATTACGGATCATGGCGCGGGCACCTGTGGCCCTATGCGTTCCAGGGCATGAATAAGTCGAATCGACAGATACGGGCACGATCATACAGCACCGATTGGGGACAGAATAGCAGCCGGTGGAGCCGATACACGATGATTCGCTTGTAGTACTGGATCAGGGTTCCCGGGGCAACTATCTTTGTTCCGAATGGGTCAGGGAAGCTGCTTATAGTCAAGATGTTCCAGATCAATTTTCGATTTAGCCACATGACAAACACGCTGAATATTTTGAGTTATGAGCACTAGGAAGAGCAACGTGCATCCGTTCCGTCCGATGACTTGGAAGAACTGGAATACAGCAAGTTGGCATGTGGGACCCGGGGACTTTTCTAGGACGAATATGGACGACTACGTATTGTTTTCGACATGCTTATTGGCTTCCGGTGCTAATCCTATAAAGCCGGGCGGCCGAGTACGCCAGGGTCCCCCAACTTTATCCCCCACTACAACGTCCATTTGCTCTTTCCCGCGACCTCCCTGCGTCGATTAATCATGTGCCGACAAGTAGCGTGAGGATTACGCTCGTTACCATCAACTA
The DNA here is from genome assembly GCA_038091415.1 of Leccinum variicolor. Classification (NCBI taxonomy): domain Eukaryota; kingdom Fungi; phylum Basidiomycota; class Agaricomycetes; order Boletales; family Boletaceae; genus Leccinum; species Leccinum variicolor. Next base: position 12,767 of record JBBPOK010000311.1, read on the forward strand.
CTAGGGGAACTGAATACCCATTTACAGAGAAGGAACGCTTTGGCTAAACTGTGGTGTACGGTGACGATCCGTTTCGGGCCTCTGCGTAGGGTATTAAACCAAATTGCAGCATTTTCAACGGCACCTTGTCGTCGCAATCGAAGATTGTGACTCGGCACGGTGTGAACGTAGCTACCGGCATCCTCCCAATTGTAAACATCCAAACTGTACCAAGGTAGGTATTTGTCGGATGTCCATGGAAACGGTGCCTGAGCATGGTTGCGGCGAAAATAGAACTTCGGCAACGAAATTCAACAATCCATAGACAACGTCAACGAGTATTGCTTCCAGTGCCGGATGGCGATGAGCCGGCGGCGCGGATAACCACTTCATCTTCACTCATTATTATTCCGATTACACCGTACCTGTATCAATATGCATGCTAATAGTGATATCTTAGAAGCGGAGGCTCATCGTGTGAAGGAGGAATGATTGATATCTGCATAATTGAAGGTCCATGTCGCACCTAACAAGGTGAAGTGTAAGCCGGTCAGCAATTCCCGGTGTGTCCTGGAAGTCAAAGGTAGACCTTGAAAGTGAGATTAGACGTAATCAGAATGGGGTGTATGTACACTGAAAAAACCGCATCATGATGCCTCGAGCAATCGACCACTGTGCTGCTGTCCGGCTTGGGGATACGATAGAAAATAGGAGATACGTATAGCCAGGACTTTGATCCACGGGGAAACCTGTCCTGACTTTGATTCCCCTGTGATGTCAATCCGATACCACAAAAATATGAATATTTTGAAGGGCCATCGTTCATTTGGCGGGAAACACATTGTGTTTACTGGCATTGTGTACCCGTTCTAGTTCTCTTCAAGCCAGACCATGCAAATACGGAGGTTGTCTATTGCAGGAAATACAGCGATTTAAAGTGGTTGACAAACATCGCCGCATAAACTCTTGGGATGCACTTAGTGGGGATGATTCTTGTGGTACTCTGTCAAATATATGAGGATGACCGCGGACCAATGTAATGAACTCCTTACTAAGATGCACTAAGGAAAGGAAAGGATGTGTTATTAGAAGTAGTTATGAGAACGGAGGGCAGTAAAAACATACTGTTGTAGTCTATGGTATAACCCACGCCAAAGAAGAAGAGGATTGTGAGACCCAGTCGGTTCACGGCTTTCTTATCGGGGTCAAACGTTGCCGGTGGTGCAGGTCCTTTTGGGAGCTTGGAGTAGAAATTCACCAAGGGTGCCAGACCCTCCCCAGAGCCAGAAGACTGGAACGGAAAAAAAAAATTTAGTACGAGTTAAAATAGGATGTGGTGAAAACACACGAGGTGGGAGGGTGTCGCAATTTTGGGGGGAATGAGTCCCATAAACTGGCGGCGAACGAGAGTGGGCAACATGTCGAGGTTAACTTGGAATATTGGAACAACGGAATAGGTCGGAGCGGTAGAGGTGATTATTTGTGCGTATTTATCGTTAGTCATAATCACGTGCTCCATTCCACAATGTTGTTGGACCCACAAACACACACATTTGTGGTGGAGTCCGTCCAAAGTCAAAGCTGAGCGCTTCACAATAGCAAACTTAATTTTGACCACAAGAGACGGATAGAAAAGTCGGTCTGTTGCGGATAGACGTCTCCCATCTTTTTCTAACTCGTGCCATGATTCTAACATCTACTGCCCATGTCCTAGCTGCGCTCTTCGTAGCTTGCTACGTTGGTTCGATATATATTTCCAAAGATGCTCGACTTTCCTTTTCCAAGACCAAAGCATACCTTGACTACGGATTCGCGAGGCCTAAGTTGGGCAATGAGCGTTGGAGGGACGACCCAGACGTAATCTGGGCACGTCTTGCCGCTGTTAGCATCGCAACCTTCGCGTCTTGCGCAATCGTGTTCGTCATGATGGCGGTACAATCAAGCAATGTAAGGTTTACATGTTTAGCTCCCGCTTGGTCAATCTAACGATACTAGTCTTTAACAGCGCTGCATACGACCATCATTCACCTCGGTTGTACTTCCACGAGCATTTTCCCGCACCTTATAACCCCTTTACTCTTCCTCGGGCCACTCTACGCGCAGTTCGTGCATGGGACACTGCCAGGTCAGCGTAATTGGTCTTTTCAGGAAGATGTTCTCTCCGCTCTCTTCTCAATTACTGGTATACGAAACTACTTTTTTGTGAGCGTTCGAATGTCTACGCTGACGCGTTGACTTCTAAATATCTCATCCACGACATAGGCACCCATCACAGAAGAAGTTGTCTTTCGAGCGTGCGTTCTCACTGTGTACCACCTAGCAGGCGCATCGAGGCTGCGAATGATCTTTTTGAGCCCATTGTTGTTCGGAGCAGGTGAGGGTCCCTGATGATTGCCAAGGGAAAGATTTGGGACCATAGGTTTGCCTCCTTTTACACAGCCCACCTACATCATGCTTGGGAAACGTACAACCGGTATGGAGGTACCCTAGCAGCCATGAAACGCGCCGCGATTGGCACAGGTGAGGTGATCTACGACGTTGAAATCGACCACCTTGCTGACCACATCGATGTGACCAAGTTTTTCAATTTAGCTATACTAGTCTCTTCGGTTTTTATTCCTCATACCTCTTCCTTCGCACTGGATCTATCTTTCCGCCAATCATAGCGCACATGTTTTGCAACATCATGGGTATCCCTCAGCCTGGTTATGATGTCAGCCAGAGACCGGACCGGAAATTAGGTGAGAGTCACTGTTTCCTGTTCATAGAAGTGATTGTGACGCTGCAAGAAAATAGCCATTGTCATTGCCTACCTCGTGGGTTTTGTCGGCTTTGTATGCATGCTGGGCAGGTGGACGCTCACGGAGGGTAGCTTATATTGGGACTAGGATAATACGCTGTTTCACGCTGGATCGTCGACATCGTAACTTAATAAATGGAGTTCATGACTTCTTTTTTTTTTTGACAGGCCATCATAATGAATGTACTTACTATGGGACTCGGCTTTCGCCACCTACTAAAACCCTCGAAGTGGGTTTATGCGGGGTTCGAACCCACGACTCAACAGAGCCGGGAGGTGGCACCCACTACTGTGGCATGACTTCACCATATGTACGTGATGGCGAACGCCTGTCATCGATTCATATCCACACTGGCTTGAACAACGTTGTTATTGTCTGGTTCTCCTCACCTTGACCTTGACTTCCATCATTATCGTGTCAAATGCCTCATAAGCGGAAAAAAGGACCTGAAAGGGAACGAGCGAAAGCTGGACGGTACGCAAAGAGTCCAGCATCCTGTTGCCACCTCACTGATAGAAAACATGCTCGATGATTCGTTTTCCAGAGCAACCGATTTGGCCCCCAAGATCTCTGCAGAACATGAACCTATTCCGAAGTCAGTATCACGTGTTCTCAACGCCGGAGAAATCAGGCGAGAATATCGGAAGAAGCGCCAGCTCGAAGGAGTTAGTAACTCAGACGAGGACAACGCTCGACGGAAGAAGAGGCGTTCCGACGGGACCGGTGTGAAAGATGGTGGTGGTGAAAGAACGGAGCTGAAGATCAAGCCTGGTGAAACGGTTCCCGAATTCAACAGGTGAGCGGTGCTCGCAACGCGGTGTGAAAGTGCATGGTTGTCAACAGGAGCATACTTTCACTACCCTGCAGACGAGTGGAGAACAGCATGATGCCTCTCATCAAAACTGCACTGCAACAGTCATCTGCGCAGGCGCGCAAAGTCCGGAAAGAAGAAGTGGCGCGAGAAATGCTAAAGCGGGACCAACACGGGGACAAGTTGCAAAAGGGTTCGCACCAACCGTCGACCGCTGCCGTTGACGAGGGGACCGCTCAGGATGCCGTGAAGGAATTTCAAGTGCTCTCGACCTCCGCTCCGCGGCGGCTTAACGATATCGCGCAAGAACCTCCAATGATGAGAAAGCTCCCGCGCGGTGTGACAAAGAACGATGTGGCCCGGTTAGATGTGTTGAGCATGGCTCAACGAGCTATGATGGAGGAGGAAAGGGAGAGGGCCGTCAAACATTACCGAGAATTGAAGGCTAGGAAACTGCGTGAAGGCGGCGGTGTAAAGCTTGACGGGATGACTGGATGATAGTCATACTGGAGTAATGCTATGATTGGATCCTCCACTTTCCTCGTCTGTCTGACCCCCGTTACAGCACCACGTATATACGTCGGTAAAAGGCAGACCAATGCTTGGCTCTGCATAGCGGGCTCTACGATGCGATGCTGGGCGGTGTGTGGTGTGCCGACGTTTACCATGGTATATCCCATTGCCAGGTCGCCTCCGATAGGCTCGTGGATCACCCCGTTCAAGGCGGTCAATTGAAAGGAGTTCTAGGCAACCAAGCATGTCAGCATTCGGATCCTAGCTGTTCTCATTGTTTTGTTTCCTGCAGGAGTTGTCTTAACAGCGGCCACAGCTGGCAATATCTCCGAGTCGGCAGTTATAATTATCTTAGTCCTGGGTCGTCGGCGACTAGACATGACTCACGACTTCGCCGGGTTCTCGGCTAGACCCGTTGTATTTGTCCTAGGTGGTCGGGTCAACTCGTTACCAAAAGCTTGACTAAATTCATGGGCCTCGCGAGGAGCTCGTTTCCCCTGGCCAGCTCGTTCGCCATGTCACGACTCTGTCACTCCCTCGTTGGCGCCGCGCACCCCAAATCTTTACAAGTGGGGCATTACATTGATCCCCGTTTCCACTCTATGCCCGAGCTGCGGGCTTCTCAGGCGGCATGGATTCGGGTTCCTTGACGAGAACGTTCCACTTCCGTCGACGGCGGATGCGATGGAGATGGCAAGTATACTAAATTTTACTTCGAAAATATCTTACACCAATCACACAGGATGTTCGCTTGGATCCCGCACCGCGCTCCACTGACCACCAAGAGTGGTCTGACGCGCCGTCCATGCAAGCCAGGGGTCATCACCCATGGGTTCGTGCGGAGTGAGCGGCTCATCTGTGTTGATTCTTCAACTGATCAGGGCTCTGGTCCGCCCTGAGGCAGTACAGTAATCTTGGATTGCCTGTTTCAAATGAACGGGCTTGTGTGCTTCGATCCGCCCGATTCGTGGTGCGGTCTAGTATAAAACCCGCTGGGAGTCCGGCCGTGTTTCCCCGTGCAGAGTGGACATTAGGTATCTCCATGTCTCTCTTTGGGAATCCTACTCAAACAGTTTGATCTGACGATGTGTTCCGCGGCCTGTTTTATAGATCACGGTTTCTAACGGATTTCAGGTTGCGACTCCCCCCGTAATCTCTTCTTTTCATTCCACAGAGCGGGGGCAACTAAACCAATGGCTGATATCGAAAAGCAGTCGTCGTTACCAACGCGCAAGTCGAGCTTCGAGGGGGTGTCATGCGAAGTCTCTCCACGGAATAGCACCCTACAGCCTGAGGCACCCTTGATACACGCCACAAACGACGACGCGAACAACAGACGCAAAGCATGGTTAGCTGTCTTTGGGGGGTTCCTCATCTTGTTCTGCTCCTTTGGACAACTCAACGCTTTCGGAACGTTCCAAACGTGGTACTCGACCCACGAGCTCGCGTCCAAGTCGTTGTTCAGTATATCATGGATAGGCTCGTTGCAGCTGTGGACGTTTTTCTTCATGGTGCGTCGCCTTCTTTTTCCAGGAAAGTACGCGGCTGACTATATTTTTTTCAGGGCGGACCCATAGGCTGCGTTTTTGATGCTTATGGTCCTACACCAATACTGTGCTCTGGGTCCGTCATTCTGGTTTCCAGCCTCGTCCTGACAAGTGTCTCCGTACACTATTACGAGTATTTGCTCGCGCAAGGTGTCCTATTCGGTTTCGGCGTCGCGATGATGTGTGTTTCTGTGCTCTTGCGCTCAACTGCTAATTGACCGTGAACTAGCTTTTATCCGACAATGGCATGTGTGGCGACGCACTTCAACGAATATCGTGCTACTGCTATAGGCATCGTGTCTGCTGGATCTGGTTGTGGTAACGTATAGTCCGTTGCAGTGGGAATCATTACTCAAAGCAGCTTAGGGGGAGTCGTCTATCCCATCATGCTTCGTTACCTTTTCAACGCAATCGGTTTCGGATGGTCAGTCAGGATCTCAGCACTGATGACCGCCGTCTTCTGTGCCGTCGGGATTCTTACTGTGAGGCTTCAACACCCCGTTAAAAAAAAGTCGGGTTTGGTTTTGGATGTGCGGACGATTCAAGACCGTCGTTTTATACTCCTTGTCTTGGGCTCTTTCTTCTTTTGCCTAGGTGTGCCCGCTTTGCCTGTCGTGCTGCTCAAACCTCCCTGATCCCGCTTAGGCATGTTCACTCCTTATTTCTACATATCAGATTACAGCGAATCTCTGCACATCTCACCTAACGCTGCATTCGGGGTTCTGTCAGCCCTAAATGCAGGTGGGGTCGTCGGTCGCGTGGCTCCAGCATGGCTATCCGACAAGATAGGACGGTTTAATCTCCTCTGTCCCTCGGCCTTCCTTTCCGGACTATTGTGTCTCGTCTTTTGGATGTTTGCCAAAGACCTCGTCGCAGTCGTGATCTTTGCCATCCTATACGGTGTCTTGTCTGGAGCGTTCATCTCGGTCGTTACTCCATGTGTGGCGCAAATATCCGACATTCGGGAGATCGGGACGCGCATTGGCGCACTATACACGCTCATCTCAGTGCCGTGCGTCTCGTTTTGTTCCTCTCGTCTTTCTCTTTTCCTCCTGTCTCATCCGGGATGTGTCTCTTCCTCGCAGTTCACTCTTTGGGGGCCCGATCGCAGGTGCACTGATCCAGCGACAACATGGGTCGTACACAGCCAGCATCGCACTTGCGGGATCAAGCATGATACTTGGCTCTGTGCTTCTGTTGATATCAAGATGGATGATCGACCCGCGATTTCTGTGTCGGGTTTAGACACACACAAAGAAGTAGGAATGTCGCACGACAAATTAGACCTCACGACGACGACGGCTTTACATTTATCTCTTTCTTTGACGGATTGGATCACGACCACCTATATTTGTGTAGAATCAATGTAGCCTTTATCTCAAAAGCGCAGACATGCAAAAATCGGATGAATGGGTTGCGGACGATATGCCGAGGGGGTCTATGAGATGTATTGCAGATTCGGAACAATTATAATGAGCGACGAAAGAGAACATAGGCTAATCCGGGCTAAAAAGGGATGACAGGGTCAAAAAGGTCAAGAAATGTGAAAGGTGACCGACAAGATACTACTGTAGAAATCAAAATGAGCGTGACAAGGTAGCCGTGAAGGTAGAAGATAGATGACTAGTGTGTATGACGTGGTGTTTCCTCGGAATGGGTGGTGTACACTGTGGGCTAGAACGTTTCTTCTTCTTCTGCGGCCGCGGCAGTCTCGGGAACCTCGAACCCATCCTAGGGGAAGGGTCAGCAGAGGGAAGTCGTCCGAGACGCGGTGCGATTACCTCGGTGGAATACAAAATCACTTGAATTTCCTTTAGGGTATCGTCGTGCTGTCCTGCCGCCTCTAGAACTTCGACTTTTTGTTGAACGAGAATTTCAATATCGCGAAGCTAGGAAGGCAAGCATGAGTGTAAAGGAAGCGCGGCGAACTGGGGTGGGTACCTTTGCAAAGTAAAAGTCGCGCTCCTTTTCTAGGCCCTCCATGTGAGTGGACATGTCGCGGAGTTGTGCTTGGAGGCCCTGGACCGCCTCGTTTGGCTGCGCTGAACCAGCACGATGACCAATGATGGGTGTCTTTCCGCCAGACCTGCCTGTTGCGCCGAGACCGCTGTTACTTCGAGGACCGGAGAGAGGAGCGATGGTGGCTGGGGTGTCTGTGGGGGCACCTTTTCTCCGTGCCACCGCGTCATAGCCCTGACCACCATAGTTTGAGTCCCAGAAACGCTTTATCCACTGCAAGAACTCGAGGTTGTCTCTGCCACAGATCGAGTGTGACGATGGGACCATCGTGAAAGTGGGCGAGGTGTACGCACTGCATTTTGCATTTCACAAGCCTTTCAATGAGTATGGGCTACGCACGACCGTGAGCAGAAGCAGATGGGCATGTGTGCGTGTCACTTGGACGGACCTTGTCGATCTTTTTAGCCTTGAAGGCATTTTGCAAGACTTTGAAATTGGCGACAAATTCGTATTCGTGTTTCGCGTTCATCTTGACTCGCGCCATTGGAACATCTCCTGGAAAGTTGTTTGTTGAGTTGATAACATGGTCGATCTGTGGCGCGATTCGAAACGGCGGGCGCACCGTAGACGGAGTCGAGGATTTGGCAGTAGGCTGCACCGGTACCGCACTGCTCGATCTTTGTGTAGTTGAGCTGGAGGAGTTCGTTGACCCAAGCCAAGAGATCGGTGCGAGAGACGGCGGCCATGATTAACGTTGATGGTCGAGGTCAAAGAGAGAAAGAAAAAACAAAAAAACAAAAACAAGTCACGCTCACGCGCGCTCGCTGGCATTCTCGACGTGCGCCTGTTTGAAACAGCGTCCTCAATGCCACTCGTCGCCATCACCCCCGACGTTTGTCGCAGAATCGTGCGATGGGCACGTCGCAACGATCTCGCCGCGCTCTGTCTCACGTGCAAGTCTATTCAGCGCGAAGCAGAAGCAAAGTTGTATCAAGTCGTCATGTCGGGGAACGTCCAAATCACTTTCCACGCCTGTCAAACCATCGGTACATACGTCCGCTCATGACCAGACAGCAGGTGTGCCCAGTGCGAGATTCCAGCGCAGTTTTGGTCCACTTTGCAGCTTGCGCTCTCCAGAATGCGCTCCCTAGAGTATCTTTTTCTTCAAGACCCTACCTTTGCTAGCAGCTGGGTCTTGAGCGACAATCGCCCATATCCCGTTCCAACTGCTCGAGGCGAGACTTCTCTTTTATTGGGACACGCACTTGGTCAAGTTCCTGGAAAGTCAAAATAAGCTCAAAAGCTTACGCTCAGTGACCCTCCCTTACATTTGGAAACGGGCAGTCTTCCCGAGCTCCGGACATTCGATGGTCCACTGGCAGCCGCGGAACACATTGTACACGTCGGGTCCTCTCTCACACATCTACAAGTCGTCCTGGACAAGAATTCCGAGGTCGACATTTTGGCATTCATTTCGAGACTTTCTCATCTCGCTTCTTCTCTTCGGGCCCTGAGCGTACTCCACCTACCAGAAGGCCTGGCTTTCGGTGCATTCCGATCAATTACAAAAGCGTGTCCCCAACTCCGTCATATTGGCACGATCCCACTCCCTTTGCCTCGAGACGTAAGCCGCCCTCGCTCTCAAAGTCATTTCGCTTCCACGACGCAATGATGGCTATGCGCCAGCTTCGGGTATTGGAAGTCGATGAGTCACTTCGTGGGCTCCCCCAGCGACTGGAATACTACAGCGTACAATCGCCGCTGAAATTCGCATCTACTCTCCTTTAATTGAATACATCTGTTTTTGGGCAGGAGCTACTCGGACGCTCTGGAGCGTCGACGGAAATGATTGGAGTCGTCACTCTGAGGGTGGACAGGCCATCTGCAGTTTGACGCACTCTGGAAAGCCATCTGAGCAATATTAGGATGGTCCAATCGCGTTCCCAGCTGCGGCTTTACGTGACACGCGGCAACAGTGCAATTTGGAGGTGTTTAATATGCCTTTGTACGTTTGCATCCACTTCACACGCTGCAGCAGATCTGACATGTTGGTGATGATGATTGGACTCACTAGGGTGTATCGTAGATATTCCAGTCATTATGTATGAAAAACGAAGCACCCAGAGTGGGGCATCATCATCCCTGCACTGGACCTGTCGCTCGCCTCGTGGGGTGTCCCATTCAAGGGTAATCTAGGTGACATGCGGGTGCTGCGCTGCAAAAAACGTGTTAGGATCCCAAAATAGGGTGTATGCAGGCCATCTATGGAGAATCAAGGCAAACCTGATGAACACTGCCTTCTCCCCGTAAACCTTGATTGGTTACGCTGATAAACCACGGCGAGGAGTCATGCCAGATTCCCGTTCATCTTCCATCAACCACCATCACGTCTTCGCTAATATCCGCCCAGCCCAAGCGTCATCGTTCCAGGTCCCTTTCAAGCAGCGCCGCTTGACGAGACTGATAAAAGCCACTCGACTACCATCAAACCCGAGCAACGTCCCTCCAACAAAAGTCGATCCCCTATGCAGTATCAACGCACCTTCTCTTCATCCTCTATGGCACCGTCTGAAAGGTCGATTTCCTCTGGCTCCTCCAACGCTTCCCCGCCACAGAACCTCGTTGCCCTTCCTTCCATGACTCACTCGCTCGCCGCTCTTCCAACGATGTCCTCGCTACCCCATGACATGGTGCACTACAACGCAGCGGCTCATAGTAAAGCAAGGGTGCGTTCCTTTCACGTACACGTATTCGCGCGCTCACCCCACCCTCCAGATGGAGTACGCGCTGCAGAGACAAAGGCAACAGGGACCCATACACGCCGTGCTCAATGTAAGTATCACCTTTGTGTCCGTGGCACCTGATGTGCTGAATAGCTCCCACAGGCATACGATGTGCGACGCTCACCCAGCCCCGCGGTGGGCGAGGACTGCCAGATCACGGTTCGCAGACAGCAAAATGCAAGACAAGCCAATGTACGTTTGGTCGCTTCGTTTACCTCGCGGAATCTGATCGCCTCGTTAGTCGCGTGATCGCAGATGAACACTTTGTTGCAACCTCGTTACCACAGCCGCGCTGAGCGCATTCATTGGTTGACGCGTAGTATCTATAACGGCTATTTTATCTTCGGCAGGGTTAATTTGGGGATTTTCATTTGGGTCTAAGTTATACCACTTACATACTGGGCTTGCTTGCTTCGACCAAAAGTACTGGTTATGCCACAGTACAGGCTACTTAATCTCTTAACTAGAATTTGAAGGTGTCTTTGTTCCATTTGCATCGATCGTTTCCGCTTTTCAACCTAGAATAACACAGCCAATTCTTCTAGATGTTCTTCATTTGTGTTGGTCGAGACCTAGCTAGATCAAATCGACGATTCCACTGATAACGGACTCCACTGATTGACATATCTGCTGCCTCACCCAGGTTGGATCTTGAAGAAAGGAAGCAAGCTGTAAACCCGATCACTTGCGCGAGATCTCAGCGAACCCCACAGTGCCTGATCAAGCAACAAAGGCGTTCGGAAGGATCACAAAACAGACGATCCTGTGGAGGCAACGTTCCACGAGGAGTGGTGCAATACGACCAATGGGTGGCTAGAACTGCGTCCGCGTGCCCAGACGCGGTGATAGCCACAAGTGAGGGAGGCTATTTAGTAGCAGGACAAATGTGTGGAGCTCGTACATAGTACGTGCCTGCTGGAGTACATGAAGCCCACAACGCTGTGCTGCACGAGACGCAGTCGATGTGCAATAGACTAGTATTTATGTGCTGAACATGCGCATACGGTGGATTTTGATTGCAAAATCGCATGCTATTACAGAGACAGTCTAAGGAAAGAGAAGACTGCAGGGTACACGGATGCATATGATGAACGAGGTTTACGCTTCTTTTCGGAAGGAACTTGGTGAGAAGTCTATCGTTTGACGCAAGAAGCGGAGCATGGTAAACCGGTGAATTCCGCCTGGATGACGCAAGTGAGGCACATGTCTTGTGCGAGGAAAGTTAAAATAGTTTCTTATAATTCATTTGGTTGGCTCGTGGACGCAAGGTTATCGGCCCGAATGAAGGAAAATGCTATTCGCCGATGAAAATATCCTTGATCAATGGGCATAAAGGAGTTGGTTGTCCTTGAATACCCACTTTCAGGCTTCCATTGAGAGGGTGTCAAAGATCCTGTACGACTGCACGTCTGCAGCAGGACATCTTGGAAAAGAGCGCGATGGCCGCATTTCAAGCTGTGTGAATTCAAACACGTTTCCCATGGTCAGGGTGGTCGTGAAGAATGCAACGGGAGTAAGGCGTTCCATTCGTGATTAGAATGGACTCGGAGTCGGACGTGAAGATGATGCCGACAGTATATTTTAGACGTGCTGTACCGTTCGAAACACCGAATGGTGAAACGTCATTAGAGAGATTTGATATGAGTGTCGTATACTAATTAGTAGATGCGGGGATATTTGAGACATGCAGTGCCACAGGAAGGAGGAGCGGGTAATTCAATTAACACCCGAGCACTGGAATCATCATACTGACGTATGTTATCATAAAAGCACGGGCATCACTTGTGGCCCGGCGGACTAGACACTTGACGCAGAGTCACAGACTCGTCCAGACGCGGCCTGGGCTGATTCCGAATCAGGCAAGTGGTTGTTTGGCAATGGCCTTGGAAACAAACAAACACCTGCCAGATCCGGCTATTTCGACCAACACCCTTCCCAAATGTACGAGTGAGACTTCAACAGCCCTCGGCTAGTGCATGCCACGAACATTTACAGGTGGCGTGTTATCTGGCTTATTCTGAAGTCTAATCCCGGCCACTATGCTTGTGCCATTGACGCTTCCGTCCTGTCTACATCCGACGGCCCAACAATTTGGTTCTCAGACAAATGCGACAGAACAGAGCTTCATCGATGAACCATGTACCAGAATGGTCGCTTGGCGCTCAGATAAATCATCGGGGTCCCTTGGAGCTGCTGTTGGAGCGAAATTCGGCTCAATATATCTCTTCGGAACCCCTCTAACTGGTGAGCCCGCTTCAAAAACGGTCACCCCATCCCTATCTCGCACCCACCTTGCTACCACAACTGCGACCGCCCCTCCCGGTCCTCGCACTTCTTCTCCGCCATCCTCTCCAAAGTCACAGTCACATTCCCGTCGACACTCGGGTTATCTGAACTCTCCTTCCTCTCTGTCCTTGAACCAAGCTCTCATCAAGCCATCTGCTCGCTCTCGTGTTGTTTCTGGAGTATCCCGTGAGCAGGTGCAGGCGTCTAAGGGTATCGTTGACTTCGAGGACGAGACGGAGCGGCTCAAAGATCTCCTGAAGAATAACAAATCTATACGCGAGCGAGGCATCGTGGATACGCTATTACCTGGTTTCGAGAAAGGAGTGTTTACCGAGCGAACGTCACCACTTTCTCCTTCCCCGTTTGTCTCACCATCGACCCTCTCGCTGGCTAGTCCGGGATCAAGCAAAGGACATGAAAACCCCAAATCTCTGTTGACCGCAGCGAACTCTCCGATTTTTACTCCCAGGTCGCTCTCTGCTCCGTCTTCACCTCTGCTCCCTACCTCGAACAACAAAGGCGAAGAAGATTCCATCGCGTTAATTGCCCATATATTACCACCCCGCTGTGGTTTAGGACATGGAGTTACAGATCTTGTCATTCCAGAGGGGACGAATTTGTTGGTGTCATTGCAGGAATCAGGGTATCGTGCTCGTGCATCTAAGGAATGAAACATACTCATTCTTTTTCAAGTGACCTGTCCGTGTGCGATCCGCTTGATGGTATATGTATCGCAGCAGCGCGGTGCAGAAAGGGTGCACAGTCACATAATATGTCGTGTTGGACGCGGTTGAGGTCAGTGCAGACTGACGAGGTAAGCATTCATTATGGAAACTTGCGCATCCCTCTCTCAACCGCTTTCTGAAGAAGACCAGTCTCATCTTGGCTTGTGCCACATCTCGATTTCCCTATTCCGAGATATTTGGCTTCTCCGAATCATCCGACGAAAGTGAGGGGATGCGTGCCTGTTATTCGTTGTTCGAACTCCACATCGGGGATCCTCACAGTGTGCACCCCACACGGCTTGAACCGTTGGGTGATTGGCAGGTCGATGGTTTCGCCGAGGCTTCCGACATAGTTCGTAATGAGGTGGATGGTAGGTCATGTCTCTATCCATTGTCGCATCTCTCCTATCATTTTTTCAGGTTCTTTGTGCTTGATCTACGTCAGCAGCGAGTATCATGTGGTTGCCAGGCCACTCTCAGTCGTCTCTGCTTTCGAGGTTTCGGCGCGCGTACGCTCCGCCGCGTCATCCTCTTCAAACTCGATGCATGAACCCACGCTTTACTCGTTCAAATCTCTTGGAAACCAAAGCTTCCAGACTGCTACATCTGGAGAGCCCTCGGACAGAGCCACGCCCGAGCTAGCTCCTCCTAATACAGACCTCTCACGGCTTTGGTTTGGTCAAGAATACGATGTTGGTGAAGCTGCATTTTCTTCTGCACCTCGCAGTTTAGGTCTTTGTAGTCAATATGTCGTTGCAAGAGATGGAGTACTGGGGATTGCTTGGACTGAAGTAGAGGTTGTGGTATGTCGAAAACACTCATTGCAATTTCCCCGAGCTCACGAAATTGCACGCAGATCTTTCAATTTCGAACGAACGGAAGAGTTCTTGATCAGTCCTTTACGCGTGTCCAGCCAGAGGGCGTTGGCAAGATCCTGGAAGTACGATTTGTTGACAGCCAGACGCTTGTGGTGTTAGGGGTTGGTTTTATCATCTTAATATGTCGATAATACTCAGTCAGTGTAGCAGAGCGTCGCTCGGTGGTACCAGTTATGCCTGGTGGATGCCAATGGGGACAAAAGTGACTCAGAAAACGCCCGTTTACAGTATGTTTTCTTGTTACTCGCATATCTAAATTGATCTACAGGTCCCTTTTGTGATATCTAGGCCACTGCCTGCTCAGGCCATTCCCATCGGGACACCTTGCGCAGGCTCCATCATCAATGGCGCAAACGAGGTTATTACACTCAACCGTACATCTTCAGGCCGCAAGGAGTTATCCCTGTTTTTACCATCAGAATCACAAGATCCGCCATATCACAGAGTCTGGCGTTCACAGCTTACGATCGCCTCTCGCCAAGCGATCCCCGCCACTCTTACTGCAGTGCTTCCCCTAGAATTTAACTCACTTGTATTTGGTTACAGTGCGTTTCATACTTCTGTCCAACCTGCATCATCTCAAGTTCGTTTTTCCAGGTGATGGTCACCTCCGGCACACCTCCCTCTCCGTACTTGTAACGATGCACCGAAAATCCCCTTCGGAGTCATCTCCTTCCTTACACTCCACGCAGCCTGTAGCGTCTCCAGTGTTTCAAAATACTTCTAATGTTCCCATTCCTGCCTCTATCTGTTCGCTGCACCTCATTCGCAACGAACGAACAGGGGAGCGCTTCATCATCGGAGGATCGGATGATGGTGGCATCACCGTATGGACGCTGCGGTACGGAAACAAGCCCCTTTTGAAGTTGGAGGACTCATCTACGTCTCTTCAGGGACCTTAAACTTTGTGCACGTTTCGTCCAGTTTATATTACCGTTGTTGTACGTTGTGCAGGTCCGACAGCAAGAAGAACACGCGGGACCACTACGAGGGTGTGTACTGTGCCTATCCATGGATGGAACGATCGCAGTAATTGCTGTGGATGGTTTTGAATTGTACGTCCGTCTTGGCTGTCGTCTTGTTCGAATAGGATGGACGATTCTTTTCCCCAGGTTGTATGTTTTACCAGGTGCATCGTCGCCACTGTCAAACATCCATTACGGTGGCGGCGAGGATCATGATTTGCTGATGATGCTCTACGTCGACGGCACTGCAAGACTCTGGGACATCGGGACGGGCGAGTTCCGGCGTGCGATGGACACCGAAAAGGCTAGAAGCACCCTTAGTTCCTCAAGTTGGGTCGAGCTGTAAGTACTGTCTATTGTTCCTGTGGACAAACGTGAATCCCTATCATATTCGCAGACCGATTGACGGCAGGGATACGAACGTATCTCCTTCGGTATCAACTCTTGCCAACGCATCTGCCACTTTGGACTCGAGTGAGCTGATAATTTCGAATGCCGATGATTTATTTTAACAATGTCGACGAGTGTGCACGTATACGATCGCACTGGAGCGCTTCCTGAAGCCCACGGCCGTGGATGCGAAAGCATCTACCAACATCCCGGTCTCATCCATGACCCAATCCTCGTCCTTGACGCACCTCCGTATTCTTTTGTCGGTCGTATTGACCGCCGGACTGAATCCGAATATAGACGAAGTGTGTGAGCTGAAGTTGGGCATTGCTTTTAGTGCTGGGGGGATTGGACATGTATCGTGAGTCTTACTTTCTGTATGCATGGGTTGTGTATTGAGACCCCCGAAGTAGCCAAGCAACCACCGTATACAACTACCAGAACGCCAAGAATGCATGGTGTATATCTGGGGTCGTTTCGGCCTCGCGCGCAATAGCCATCATTGCGATTCTCAAGACGATGTCGCTTTACGATGGTACGCTAGCGGTTTCAAACAAAGATATGATGTGTCTGGGCTTAAGACTTGTCTCCATAGACATTAGCGTCGACTGTCAGACTGTGATGACTTTTTATGCCACCTCGCTTCCGTCTGTCGTCGGACCCCAGTTCAAAGCGCCGGATGTCGTTTATCTGGCTCGAAAATGGCTAGATACATCCAGTACGCTCCTCCCTTGTGTGCAGTTATTCCAGTACACTGATGCCTGATCGCAGATGAGTTGCGTCATGCTGCACGGATCTTATTTGACGCAGGGATAGTCAGACTTTCCAACGAGGAAAGCGCTGCGCTAGTGGATGCTTGGCAACATAACCGTCAGTGACACCCCGTCTCGTCCGTCTTTTCGCGTGCGTCGTGCTGACTTGATTCACCTAGTACCGTGCCTACAGCCATCTGCAGATCAGGACTCAAAGCAGTTCGGACTTGCGCTGTTTCTTTGTGGCTACATGGCCATCGAGAAATACAGTCTCCTTTCGACAAGGTACGTCATAGTTTCATCCATCTTGTTCGTTGCATCGACGATCCCTGCCAGCGCCCTCGTCGACATCTCCAAATCAATCTCGTTGTATCTACATGATGACACGTCGAGCCACAGTGCCCTCGCCATCGATCTCTGCGCCAAAGGATTTCGCATATGGCAACAATACGTCGACAGCATGGTTCTCCTGCGTGCGCTCTTTGCGCTTGCGACCAGCATGCGAAAGGAGCAGATTTCTGTCCAAAATGTCGGTCCACAGGCACGTTGGGCAGTATTACAGATCGCGATGCATCACACGGGATTGTTCATGACCGTATTGTCGTTGGACATCTTGAATCCGAGGTCGGTGACGGAACGGAAGAGCGTAATGCAGTTGGTGGCGTTTTTGATACGCAAGGTTGGTCTGGCTTGCGTTCTCGTTGTGCAGATGCTAACATTGATGCTACAGCGACCGCTGATACTGTACCCGAACCTACCGCGACTGATGGAAGCGGTGGTCAAGTCACTCGATCCTAACTCGACGTCAAGTCGGGACGCCGTGCTCGACACTGCGACCGAAATTATTGGACACGTCGTCAAAACGTACGTCCCATCTATCCTGTTCCATCCACAAAACTAACCGCGACCCTCACGGGCAGCTTTCCCACCGTCGACTTCCATAACCCAACCCAACGACTCATCGTTGGCACGGCCGAAGGGGCTTTCATCATGTATGACCTCAAGACTGCCACCCAGCTGTATGTTTTGGAGGGGCACACCCACCAGCCAACCGCATGCGCGTTTTCGCCGGACGGCCGACGGCTGGTAACCATGTCGCTCGAAGAAGGCGTCGTGAGGGTATGGAAAGTCGGCACGAGCCTGGCGAGTGCGTTGCTGCATCCTGGTAGACCGCCGAGGCAGGGCGACATGGGGTCGCGGCCGTACAAGTCGTTTCCTTTCAACGTCGGGGAGGAGGGTGAGTGTTGTGGTGTTACTTTTCACGTTGAGAGTTACTGTCGCTGACTGCTGTTGTTTCTTCGTTGTCGTCTTTGCAGCCAACGTGACGATCGCGGGCACGCTAGAGTGGGTACGGTTCGAATGGACGTCGGATCGCAACGTTCGACTGCATATACGGGAAAGCATTCTGTCTTTTAGTGCATGATTCATGAGGATCACCGAGCGTGTATGCGCCACGGAGTGGTCTTGTCCATATGATAGATATTCCTCACGTCAGACGTGCACCCAGAACAATGAGTGGGGAGTTCAGGATTCTGCGAAGGAGTTGGTGTAGTGCAGATACTAGAAGCTGAGTTGGATGACACTGTTATACGAGAAATGGCAGGTATTCAGATTGTAGGAATATCCTCTCACCTAAGTCATTGACTATAGGTCCCAAAAATTACGATTGTGACCTACCACGCCAATTTGTTTCTTAACACGTTCAAGTCTGAGCATATAGGCATAGATAAATTTGATACAGTTATCAACTAGTAGTTAGCGTCTACTTCCGAAGTCAAGCGTAACTGGTCGACAAGTCCGTTGCAGACCCGACTAATGAATACATCAGCATGTTGAAACGCGACCCCATGGTCAAGCACCTGGAACTTGAACATGAGATTTTGACAGCCCTGACTTATGCGACCAAATTGCATCTCCCGAAAACGATCAACTGCGTCTTCGAACAGCTGTGGATTCCTGGCATCGACGAGAAAACGGCCCATGCCACTCCACCATATGGCGTGCCAATCTTCTCGGCACCCGACTGGGTCTCGGCAATCATCCGCATGGTCGAACATTTCTGGTTCCTCACAATCGACGAACCCAGTACCTCACCCGCAACGTCGACGACGACGACAGCGCGCACGCACACTCACGCACAATGCCGACGCCGACGACACGCATGCGCACACAGCACACAGCACACAGCACACAGCACACTCGGCGCTCCCTCACCACAACGTTGACGACATCGAGATGCCTTTCTACACACAGAAAACTTCACATTGACATCACTTTGCTTTGTTGTCACGTGACTTCCCGTGAAGTAGACCAAGCGTAGACAGCATTTTACCTCTAGTGATATGGCTTCGTCCCCACGTCCATATAAAAAAATATTGCCACTCCCGTTTCAGTCCCACTCGTCGTCATGTCCGACCCCATTGAATCACCACTACGTGCGGTCATCGCTAATATAATCACTCCCGCCCACACTGAGCGTGCGCTTCCGTGCTTGGCCGAACTCGCTGACCATGCCTTCGCCCTCGCCGATCAGCAAGCTGGCCATGACCCAAGCAACGCTCTCTCAGACATCTGCACCAAAAATCGCCAGGCAAGAATACTATACATTGTGGAAGACAGTGTGGAAGTCCCAATCAAAGTGGTCTTGTACCAGGATGTGCCTGCGGCGCGAATCCAGCGAGTGGTCGTCAACATGCAAACAGAGATCATGCAATGCGACGGCCATCCCAGTCTTTCCATAGAAATGCGGCAGATGGAGAGTGCTCGACAAGAGATCAAGCTATATTTGCGGAAGTCATTGAAAAAACTGGATGTTATATGGAAATCACCACGGACACCCAAAGATCGCTGCGACGCTTGGCAGGTGTTTTTTTTCTTTTCTTTTGTATGACCTAACGCATCTGTGTCAGGACTTTTTGAAACGTCTCGAATCGAATGGTATTTCCTCCGCCCAATCACAAGTCTGCGCCGAATCCCGTTTCTTCGAGAAGCCATGTCCGTCATGCGAGGTGTTGACGACGCTGTGCACCTCAGGCTCGTGTCACGCTGTCATTTGCTTGAGTTGGGATTGTCCCGCATCCCGACTCATTCCATTCCAGTCATGCTCCCGTGATACGTATATGGCTACCTGTCTGCCTTGTTTAGTACAGAAGTCATGGGCCACCCCGCCTCCGAATCTCGGTCAATGTCCCGAATGCAATCTCTGGTTCTGTAATCATGAACTGGTCTGGTGCCTCGGCCGACCCAAAGAGACTACGAACTACAGCAGAGAGCACCCACCCAAGCCTATCGTGTGTTTTTACTGCGATTTGGGTCAAGCCGTATCAGAATGCTCCAATCCAAGATGTTGGTCGAAAGGAACAGTCGGAAGTATGAGAATCTGTCAATCATGCTCCCCTGGGGGCGGGATCTCGTGCGTGTGCGAAGGTAGCTGGTTCTGTGACAACTGCAAAGAATCACCGATTGCAGACTTTTTCAAGCAGTGCCCACAATGCAAGCGGGCATATTCATATTGCGACCGCAGGTGCTCAGAGTACATCCAATCCTGCCTCGAGTGCGGTCGGACAACACTGTGCGATGACTGTGCGGAAGAAGACTGGAGCTTGTTTACGGAGCTGGACGAGCCAGAGGTTCAGGTGGAGCTGGTGTGCGTATGTCAGACTTTTTCCTGCCTGAACAAGTTTTGTGAGGAGTGCCTGGAGAGGCAGAGATGTGGAGGATGCTGCCAGGCGTATTGCACTCCGTGCCTGGACGAAGGTGGCCGGTGCAGGTCCTGTGACTGCTCACTTTGTGAGGGCCCGTGCATGATGTATTGTGATGGTTGTGGCATGATGTATTGCGGTAAATGCCTGCTAGTATGCGGGTATTGCGTCAACTGCAGCCGTAACATTGACCAGGAATATGTGAGTGATGAGTACTAGATCTAATATTGATTACTTGCATATGTACTTGACTCGAAGCTCCCGGGCTACCAGGTTGCTTGTCCGCCTGGTGTGGCGCTCGTCTTTGCCTGTTTCAGCACACCCACCTGCCACGCCCTGCCTCGATTTCCCATTCCTGCAAATCATGTTCTCCCTCGGGTGAGCTATGTTGTGTGTGCGAGTAGTCCGGTGCCATCAGTTTCATTCTGAACCTACTAGCCGGCGGGTTGCCTGTGAAGTAATTTCAACCTTGCTCAAATAATTGGAGAGGATACCAAGGCGGAACGGCACAGGGAACACTGGTCGGTGTAATGATGATGCGGCGTCGCCACTAGGCGGGTCAGGTTGGGAAAACGAGATTCGCACACGGCGACGGTGGATAGAGCTTGCTGGGACAATCATTGCGTATTCGCTGCATGCTGCTGTCGCTGTCACAGAAAAAGCTAGTGGTATGTCCGAGGGATTCCTCGACTGCAACCTCGATTCACTCAATTCCGAGTCCAGACTTCGTTTCCCTTCTCCGCGGCTCTTCGAGTCACGCTGCCGGTACCGACCGTGGTTGATCAACCCGTCATCAAGGGTCTCTTCTCGGGACAGGCTATTGCGACGCAAGCCCACCCCAAGAACGAGGATACGTCTCTGCACAGCAGCCGGTCAAACCAATACATGCGCCCTCGACTCGGACGCGTCGCAAGGGCACCATCAAGCGAATGCCAACCGTCCGCGAGGATGCCAATATCGAAGAACACTTAAGACCGGCAAGAAGACGATGACCCTTCCTCGGGCGTGGCGCCATGTGTTGCTGGCGAGTTCAGGGCCACTCTGGACACGTTGTTCGAGACGCTGTCGGATACGCAAACCTGGTTCATTTTTGCATGAATCCGAACGACTCACTCGGAAGTCATAGCTGCTCAATCAATTGGAAGGACGGAGCGTAAAGGGCCAGATCCGGAGCTTGGGTTTAACGGAGGTGTTGAAGAGAAACGCGGCCGTTTTTGGCTTACCCCTGACGAGTTTTGCACTCGGTATAAAGAGCCGCTGGTTCAACTAGGTCACTGTGGAAGCCTGAGCTTACGAGAGGCTGATACGGTTGTCGGAAACTACAAGGTAATTCTCGAACATTTTGTCATGTGCTGGCGAGATTCTCAATTAATTTACTCGTTACTTAGGTCTTCCCTCTCTCAAGCTGCTTTCCACTCTAGGCTTGAGGACCGCCCTTGATGTAGAGGAGCAGAAGTGAAACCGCCTCCGCGATGCAGAGGCAGAAGCAGGTGTCAACGTTTGCTCAATAGGCGACCCGTATGCTCCCTACCCCCAGGACACCTCTCAGACGACTACGCGGATCCATTCAACCAAGCCACATCTCAAGCTCACATCCCACTGGTATCTAACGCCTCTCATTTCCAACGCGGAGAATTGTACGACGACGACATGACCTCTTGACGACTACAAGTCATGCGCCAGCCCTCATCTGGTATCTACTAACATTGGGTATTAAATTATTAATGGTGCCCACCATCCAGCAGTAAACGACAATCATAGCTACGGATGCACCCATGATCGATCCTTCCATCGTGATGCACCAGCCTCCGACTCGGACTCTTGCACAATGTGTGAAGCTAGTCCAGGATGCGAAGTACAAACATCTGAATTATCAAGAACTCTTATATTTCAGGTCGATCCACGATGGGGTACCGCCGAACACCTTGTGGAGCGTGAGGCTGTTCCCTTGTGCAGAATTTAGGATGTGATCCTGTGCAACCCGAGAGGACGTGTCTCCACCAGGACCTATATCATATCATGCTCAGCGTAAATCACTATGCGGAGACGACAAATATCTACCAGATGAGTCGAACTCGGCATAGTATGTTGTATCGGGTATCACGCTATCATGACGTGCATGCAAATTCAGTAAAGAACAGTAGGTCACAGAGGATGGAGAGAGGACCTACCCTCCCGCAGCCCACGAGCGAAATCCAGCGGGTGCAATGCTATCGTCCATGTAGGTCCGGTGATAGACTGCGACTGCGTACTCGTTCCACGGGCGCCCTAAGCAACGATAAGCGAATATACCGCAGAAAGAGGATTTTCATTTACCAAGGTAGCAGCTATGCGTGGTTACGGTCGATGGATGTGCATCCGGTGACTGACAAAACATTCAAGACCAGTGTCGCTCCGGTAACGTCGAGGACTTACGCGTATGATCCTCGAGTCGACGATGTACACACCATTGTTTGTACCGGATGTTCCCTGCCAGGCAGTAATACCACCTCCGCATCCACGATTTGCAAGAGTCACTGATTGAAACCAACTGAAAAAAAAAGTTATCGGCTGGGACTTAGGATTTAAATATCGCAAAACCTACGCTCTTCCATACCCGAAGAGATCTGACATACAGGATCAAAGGATTAGACACGGAA
>JBBPOK010000312.1:0-35452 GCA_038091415.1 Leccinum variicolor
AAGGATGACGCGTCGTAGCAGCACAACGCGACGACTGCCGTGATGGCGTGCTACGACGTGTGACGACGATGGCACTCCCGACGTAACGACACGACGACGCGGTGCAGTGCTGTCAGCACTGCGCCACGGCGTCGTGATGACACGCCTGTCACGGGTACCATGGCCACGGGTATGCGGGTCTTGCAAATGCTGACCCGTACCCTCAACCCAAACAATTGGTGCGACCTGTACCGATACCCGTGTGGTTGACTAGTTACCACTTACTATTGCTAGCAGCTCTAGTAGTCTCTATGGTATATATATCTACAAGGTCCTATATCGTATGGTGGCTCTGTAAAATATAAATATAAATATTTGGAGCACCTATATAGACCTAAGCAGTCTCTATGGTATATACTCTATCTACAAAGTTCTATATAGTATGGTGGCTCTATAAAATATTTGGAGCACCTATATAGACCTAGGTAGTCCTATCTAGCCTACAGTTTATGTGGAAAATGGCCAAGTGCTACAGGCCCTGAACATGGTTTGCAGATGCACCTTGTACCTGCAAGGTTAGAACAGAATGAGTGCCATGGACGAGAGCGAAAGACTGCATGGGTCTCGCATTGAAGGACATATCATGACGACGTTCACGTCGTCGGGAAAATGGCGGCGTTCACACCGCGACAATATGTAATATAATAATTGAGAAAACATAACTGACAACGGGACGTACGATCGCAGAGTACCGAACTGATAGTGAAAGAGACAAGCCTAGAAATCAGAATGGATCGCAATGCAACGAAGAGACTAGAACAGTCAAGTCCGTGCAAGTGGGGGACTTGCTGAGCGAAGATGTCCTGCAAGGTTGAAACAGAATGAGTTTGGCCGAGACCAAAGAAACTGCGTGGGGGTGCCACATTGAAGGAGATATGACGACGACGTTCACGTCGTCGGGAAAGAAGGAAGCGAGTGTGGTGACGTTCACGTCATACACAACAACAAAGAGAAATAGGGAAACAAAACGGAAGACGGTAGAGGACCAAACTGTTGGCGAAGGAGAAAAGCCTAGGAATTGGGATAATGCATGAATCACAATTCAAAGAAGAGACTAGAACCGTCGTGCATGTCCCCAGGGGGACTTGCCGAGCGAACATGTACTGCGGGGTTAGAACAGAATCATTGAGTGTGGTTGAGACGAAAAAACTGCGCGGGTGTGCCGCATTGGAGGAGATATGACGACGACGTTCACGTCGTCGGGAAAGAAGGAAGCGAGTGTGATGACGTTCACGTCATACAACAAGAAAGGCACTCAGTAGTGGCAGCGTTCACGCCGCAACAATGAGAAATAGAATGACATATCCCAAATAAGAAGAAAAATAGAGAATAAATCAAGAACGCACTTGGATTTGACCAGATACAACAGCGGTTGAAGCCGTAAACAAACCTAGAGGACCGAACTGATGGCGAACTAGACAAGACAAGGCTATGAATTTTATGGATCACAATGCAACGAGGAGACTAGAAGAGTCAAGTTCGCGCACGTGGAAGACTTGCCGAGTAAACACGTCCTGTAAGGTTAAAACAGAATGAGTGTGGCCCTTGAAGACCAAGAAAAACTACAAGGAGTGGCACATGACGACGACGTTCACGTCGTCAGGAAAGGAGGAAGGGAATGTGATGACGTTCACGTCATACAATAAGTCACTGAGTGGCAGCGTTCATGCTGCAAGAAATAGGGAAACGAAACGGAAGACGGGAAATAGAGAATAAATACATGAGGAACGCACTTGGATTTGACGAGACGAACGATACCGATATGACTGCCTGTGTGGAGTGGCACATTAAAGGAGATACGACGACGACGTTCACGGCGTCGGGAAAGGAGGAAGGAATGTGATGACGTTCACGTCATACAACGAGAAAGTGGCAGCGTTCACGCCGCAACAAAGAGAAATAGACAATAAATAAATGAGGAACGCACTTGGATTTGACGAGACGAACCCGATATGACTGCCTGCGTGGAGTGGCACATTAAAGGAGATATGACGACGACGTTCACGTCGTCGGGAAAGGAGGAAGGAATGTGATGACGTTCACGTCATACAACGAGAAAGTCACTGGCAGCGTTCACGCCGCAAATAATAGGGAAACGAAACGGAAACCGGGAAATAGAGAATAGATAAATGAGGAATGCACTTGGATTTGACGAGACGAACCCGATATGACTGCCTGCGTGGAGTGGCACATTAAATGAGATACGACGAC
The DNA here is from genome assembly GCA_038091415.1 of Leccinum variicolor. Classification (NCBI taxonomy): domain Eukaryota; kingdom Fungi; phylum Basidiomycota; class Agaricomycetes; order Boletales; family Boletaceae; genus Leccinum; species Leccinum variicolor. The sequence goes on from JBBPOK010000312.1 coordinate 2,251, forward strand.
GACGTTCACGTCGTCTGGAAAGGAGGAAGGAATGTGATGACGTTCACGTCATACATGAGAAAGTGGCAGCGTTCACGCCGCAAAGGAAGACGAAACGCACAAACGTAGAGGACCGAACTGATGGCAAACTAGACAAGACAAGGCTATGAATTGGGTTAACGCGACGTTCACGTCGTATAACTTACTTAGTTACTTAGTTGCTAGCAGCGTTCACGCCGCAACGTTGCCAAAGAGGGCTAAACACCGCAAAACACTAATCAGTACTGATCACGGAATCCAAAAATGAAGTCGATCACACTTGACCGTACCACCGGCGTTCGGGCGTTTATATATAGTCTAGGTTGATAGTATTGATAACTAACCTAAAAAAACCTAACGGGGCTTCGCCCCCCTCCCTCACTGCGCTCGGGGGGTCCCCCAGCCAACCTAACGAACTAACTTAATGAACCTAATCTATCGGACTTGCTTGCTGGCAGGGATCTTCTCTCCAAAACCAAGTTCCGTGATAGTGTAGCGGAACGTATCGAACGTGCGGGCGAGATGCGACATTCGGAGACCAAACGGACCCAAGAGTAGGTTCGTGGAAGAGATGGCGTCCTCTAGTCGAGCAGACTGGGCGGTCGTGTGAGTGCCAACAACGATAAGATGACAGTCACTTACGAAATCGTTCACGCTTTGTTGGGCCGACGCGGTTAAAGAAAACATTTGGAGGGAAAGGCGGACAGGAAAAGGTATTTATACACTGGGAGCTATTGCAGAAATTAACACGTCAAATTAACAGATAGGAAAAAGTTAAGAAACCTGCAACCCGTTTGGCTAAATAAGGTCTCAATAAAAGCAACCAAAAATACGGGAAGGGAAGTCCTAGAAAGGGAAAGAAGATCCAGTATGTGTCAATGGGAGACCCTGATCACGACTGACCACGCTATTGGGAGAAATACGAAACGAGATCGTCGACAGACTCGGAAAGGGCACTCATCAGGAAATCAGTGGGGAGCTGTTATTTCCAGATATATCTTACAAACATATACAAACATGATATGATAAGCTCAGCCTAGATCATAGATTATGAGTGATTACCAGGTTGGCAGCAGAAATTGAAGAATATGAACAGACAGCAGAAGAAATACATACCAAAGAAAATCTTATCTCAGTCCTGGGATACTTTGTGAATGGTTATCGATCCTTTGGCATGATTAGTCCATCATGGTCAAGAGGTAGCATCCTGCTCTTCAAACTATCAGAGCAGTATCAACAAATGCATGGCTACTATAATAAAGTAAATGGAAGATCAGATAATATCAATAGTTACAAGGAAGGGAGCAGAAAGGTTAGAATATGAAAATAAAATCTCATGTTGATTCTAGTCAGTGAATGATTATAACTGCCTATTAACCTAGTATCAATCCTTTAGCATGATTACATCTACATGGTTGATTGATGGCATAGTGGTACTCCAATTACCAGAGTATTACATACAAATGTAAAGCTGCTATAATAAGTACATGCAATATCAGGAATATAAACAACTGCAAGGGATACATTGGAAAGGTGAAGATATCATAATCCTCAACTTGCTGTTGCCAACTTGGCAATTACTGATATTCCATGATCCATCACTTACCTGATTGAGTCAAGTTTATACATGTTTGTAAGATACATCTGGCTATATCAATAATCAGGAGAACAGGAAAGTACTGGTATAATCAGATGAAAGTTGCAAATACTTACAATTATGATATCATCAGATAGGTGATTAGATGGAATAAAATGGGGTTGTAGGCTATACAAAATCAAGCTGGCACTCTGGTAAGAATACAACAAAAAGACCACAGACTAATCACTAAATATTATATCAGTATCAAGATGATATTCATTTGACAATCACTTATATATGCTGGCAGACATGGAGGTGAACCTTTCAATCCTTACCTGCAGTGTGTCTGGGTTGTGGGCCTCTGTCATCACAGCACCATCTTGACACATACAGACAATATTTTAGCATGTGGTTATCTTTCTGATAAAGTTCTACAAGGACTTTGTCTTGAAAGAATCAGGATGGCAGAGATTCATCATTTTGACACAGTTTTGAAGCACATAGATAGATATTGTCAGAATATTGGAGTAATTATGCCATTCTTATAAAGTTCTACAGGACTTCATCTCAAAAGAATCAAGATGTCAGAGCTTTACCATTTTGACACAATTTTGAAGCAGGTAGATAAGCACATTGTTGGCACATTGTCAGCATATTGGAGTAATTATACCATTTTATCAGAATGTTAGGCACTGCTCGGTAGACATTCTCATCCCTGCACCAATGGTCAGTGCACTGTCACCATCAGTAATGGTGCCATTCACCAACTCCCATGTGATGATAGTACCCCTATAGTCTCGAAATACTGAATAGTTTGTGTCTAGGCCTCTAGGGTATGGCACAGGGTCACTGGCATCAGTGCAGGTATCTAGGAAGAATCTGGATTCTGGAATAATGACAACAAGGGCCGGCTGCAAGCAGGAACAACTGCACAGCACACAAGAGTATATGTGTCCGAGTCATGCCACAGACATCCCTGCATTATGAGGGTGACGGTAACATAAGGGAAACCGCAGGACAAGGACACGATCCATTCCATGATCAAAACCATTTCCCTGGGCCAGTGCGGCTTCGCTTGTCAGATTGACCTATTTTTGCTTCAATATGGCGTCTCGGATGAACGACATGAAGATCTTCTCCCGGGTGTCGGACGGCATGGGTTGACTCCGAGGCGGACCGTGACCACATTGAGTGCTTGCGGAAGTACCTCTTCTCGTTCGAAGTGGGACTCAGATGGACCCTGCCACATCCTCGGAATGCAATCCACCCGATGCGCAATGAAGCACATTTAACATCATGCTCATGTGTACTGTAGACAAGTACTATGCACCCGTTCACAAATATACTTGGCTTCTCCATACCCGGCAGATCCAACAATCGAAGATGGATCGAGTGATATCTCTCCCTGCAACATGCCCCATTCGTGGCTCCATGAGTGTGCAGTTCCAACGGAGGATGTGAAGACACAGTGAAATGAACCGCTATGGTGCGAATCCAGAGAAAGGTCCTCGCCGTCTTCGATGTCTGTTTTATTGACGAACATGTGGGGGACACCCAAACTCTACTAAGCCTCCAAAGAAAACAACAAACGGGGGCGGCGTGCAGGAGCGACTGCCAGTGCATAACGTGCACAGTCATACTATAAAAATTGTCAGCCCTTCAACTTGACCTAATAGTAGCATCGTCGAAGTAGTCCAACCGCAGCATGCCAGTGCTAACAATGTGTTTCGGAAGGAGTGCGTTTTTTCTCGATAGGCTCTTCCATGACAGCTTATATGACCTTCAGTAACGGAGCCCAAATGACAACATCCCACTCACAATGTTCTTTCAAACAAGTAGCCAAAGCATATGCGGCGAGCTGTGCACTGCGCTTGTGTCGCAGTTGATCAACGAATATAGTACCAACCAGGTTGATCTCGTGGAGATACGTCCGGAAGACAGGAGCTGACGAACGATCAGTGCATACTCGTTGTTGTTCACATTAGTCTTACTCTTGCATAGCCACAGGAGCGTCATCGACATGCTAGCACGCACTCGAGAACTCCCCTTCTTAGTGGCCTTTGTCAATTTTCTGGTAGTTTCTTTGTGTTCTTCATCCAGTCGCTCGGCATCTGATACAATGCATGTGACAACTATAGTGAGAGATAGTCCAAAGGAACTTCACTCACTGAGTCCAAAAGCTAGCCCAAGATCTGTGTCGCCACTTTCTTCGCTGACCAAACTGTGTACGTTGAAATTCGTGCGGACCAAGGCGCTAGCTTCGCTCGAACGCGAGCGTCACGAAGGGATGGGTGTTCTAAAACGAAGATTCAAACAAAGCAAGTCCAAAAACACACACCCTACGTACGTTGCTCTTTGGGATCGTGAACGGCAAACCATATTTGGACAGCAAGAGGGCCGATTGTCCTGTCACGCTTCTTCGTCAGTTCGTGGATCCTAGGCTTCACCATGGAGCATAAAGGCCTGGCTGTTCGTTATGGTATGAGCGATCTAAGCTTGCGGTTCGTCAGCAAAGCGTGGGGATACCTACCTTCTTGGATTCATGCCAGGGTCAGCATCATGCGCAGCGCAGCAACCAAAAAATTTGGGTCTAAAACGATTGGTCTAGGAATGTAGTCACCAAAGGTATTACCCTTACCGTTCACTTCCAATGCCTGGTGGAGCCTCGACACATTTGAATTCGGCAATCCTCCCTGAGCTTCTGGACAATAAACTCGCGAGTAGTCACTGACGGATCATGAGTAAACCTCCAAGATGCATGATGATCAAAAACGCACCACGCTGCAAGAGGCTATTCAAGCCATCCATCACCTGCATGAAATTGTTCTCCCGCTGTCCAGAGGACAGTACCTTTCCTTTTGTGCACCGTCGAGTTGATCCACCGGCGTCGCTGGGAGAACAATACCCGCCACGACTCGGGCGCCATTGTGTGCGCCACCGCGTCCGGTATAAACTTGGTCTTGAACGTTGGGAAATGCTTCAACAACAACGTCGTCAGGAATCGAGCTTCGCCGAGCGAAAACAAGTTCTTCTTGTGCAGCGTGTCGACGTTGCACTCGGCATACTCGTCGATGATCCGGTTCGAGATGATGATCGGTCGACCCTTGTCCGCCGTGCGGATCCGGTAGAGCGTGAAACACCCAGGTAGACAAGAGACCGAACTAAAGAGCGACTCGAACTCCTTGGAGAGGTGGTGAGAGATATAGTATTCGTACACCTGGATCATCGTCCACCACGAGTGCTCTTCGTTGGTCAGCTTGGTTTCACCGCAAATACCGATGATGCTCGAATCGTCCGCAACCGACGCGACCAACCGATTGAGCGACTCGGGCGTGACCGTCTGTAGCAATCGCAAGCAATTTGTCGTCAGTCTCTCTCTCTGCGTCAAATGGGGTCCAACGAACCGTATCTGCATCGACCGTAAAAATATACTCATAAAACGTTGGATCGATCCCGATGACATTGCGCATCTGATGAAAGATCTCGAGCTCCAGGGGGGACATGGGCGCATCAAAGTGCACGCGGTTCAGGTAATGCATCAGCAGAATCTGGCTGTCCCGCTTGCCCCGATTTCCAGGCTTAGACCGCTCTGTCGGCTTGCCGACCTTGACCACGACCATATACCTGCCGACATTATCGTCAACATCACGCCTGCCCACCAATAACAAGTAGCTGCACTCACGGAACGACGTGCCCCTCGTGTTCGTACAAATCTGCCGCGACCCCTCGCCGATCGACCGGAACATCAATGGCTCAGGATCAACATTGGGATCAACACCCAAGATGTCCAACACGACCCTCGGGGTCGTCCGGTCGTTGCCGCTCCCAATGATATTGCCGTCGCAGATGATGAACAGCAACTTGCGCTTGTCGTCATAGTGTAGCGCAGCCAGCGAGTCGATTGTCCGGCGCAGCGAGTCTTCGCCCTCAGTGTAACACGGGATCTGGCACAAAAAAAAATTGTCGAGCATCTCGGGCGAACGCTTTCCCGTCAGCTGGAGTGCGGAAAGGACTAGACATCAATGGGTCAGACTTCCGAGTCACCCACACATCTTGACAGGACCTACACTTGAGCACGATCGAGGCACACAGGATCCCAGTAAACACGAGCAACAGATAGCTCTGCACCGTACATCGCGGCGTCTTGCGGAAATCCGTCTCGCCCATGTACGCCATCTGTTTGATACACTGGACATTATTCGATGCCGTCTGCGAGTCCAATCCTGAAATGACATTGTTCAGATTCTTCGAAATGTCTTGACCAGCTTGTTGCTTGAACACGTTCACGACATACGTATTCAGAAACTCGTACGAACTGCTCGTGCCCGGATGCAGCGAGAGCGTGTACACATAGTTGGTCAGGTCATACACGCTTCCATCCCAGATGGCCCAGATCCTGTCAAACGTTGTCAACCAAACCACGCCAAGAACACATAGTCGAACGTGCCTTTGAATGTTCGTATCCATCGCCTGCGAATAAATCGTACTGGGATCCCACACCAACGGCCCCTTCCGATACTGCTTCAACTTGGGCAGAAAAGTCGCCGAGTACCAATCCGAGTTGTCCAGTGCAGTCCCCTGTGCTGCCTGATTCGCCCCAGACTTGTGCATCGCGTTCGGCACCACCGCTGTAAAGTTCTCGACCGTCAGCTCCAACGTGTTCTGAGATACTAATTCGGGACAGATGAGCGTCAGCGGTGGGGGAAAGTATCCAGTCAGATCCTGCCCCAACAGCTGCTCAAGGTCCGCAGCCGAGTTGGACGAGATCCCAGTCAGATCGCTGTGGTCGCCGTGGATGAAATTCGAGAGGTCGTACACCACCCCCTGCACCGACACCCACCAGTCTGTGTTCCCGGTGTGCTCCGCCACCTCATTCGAGTTCCAGACCTTGTCAAAGTTAGGACAGAGCAGTCGACCGAACTCGATGATGTAAAAGATGACAACAGCGTTCAGGAGCAAGATCAGGAAACAGATGGTCACTTTCTCCCGCCAGGCGAGACGGACGTCCGGACGCTTCATGCGCCCGAGGTAATGCAACACAAAGGAAGGGATCAAACCGGTTAACATCCAGACGAAACAGAGCCACCAACGTCGCGTGCGGCTCGTGGGTACTTCCTCGACGGCAGCGGGCGGGGCATTGACGGTCATAGCGCCTTCTTTCGACTGGTAAGGAAGCGATCCACTGGGACTCCCACCCTTCTTGTCCCACTCTGAACCCCACCCTTCCTCGTGGTCCGTAGACGGCGGCGCACGGATGTTTGGAGACGGCAACCCAGCAACGCCATACGGAATGTGAACACGTTGATTCGGGTCCTGGTACTTCGACCCACGACTCCCCACACGAGCAATGAGCAGATTGTCACGACTCTCGTTGTCGAGCAGATCATGGCCGTGCGTGTCCGTGTACGTATACTCGGTTGCGTCATCTGCGATCGCACTTTCGTCATCCTCGATGGCATCGGCACCCAACCGCTTCTGTTCCTTCTCCGCCGCACGAACGCCATCCTCGACTGTCTTCCATGCGCCGTATGATAGCCAGACCGAGCGGTGGCCGATGGCGTAATCGGCGCCCTCCTTCCATCCATTTGAAGCTGCACATTGCCGGATGCGTTCTGTGTTGGAACCACGCATCGTTGGGACATACCGTTCGCAGAACGCGCCCTGCTCCAAGTCGGTGACAAATTCCACGCTACGACGCGTGGCTATTTCAGGAATGAGCAAAGAGTGTATCTGAGCTTTGACGCGACGTTTATCAAAAGAGTTGGGAGAGTATGAATCGTTGGGACGAATGCAGGAAACAGTCCAAATACGCGTTCGGTCGAAGGATGCGAAGATTTCGGAGAGTGTGTAGTTGAGCTGCGTAGAGACGGTGTAGATCTTGGAGGAGTCTAGAGGCGGATGTTCTTCACTGGGGAGGGGTGGAGTGCCATTTGACAATACAAGGGGTGTGGGCTGACGAAGTGGGCGAGACGAGACCTGTGCCAGGACAATAGCGTTCTCATCCTTTGGATGCCTCTCAGCGGCAAGCAAGGGATCGGAGACCAACTTGGACACGAAAGCGTCCGAGGAGTTGCGCAATAGCGTCACAAACGATGAATCGAGGACGTCCGAGTCCTTCTCGATAAAGGATGAAATGTCGTAAGAACAACTTCCTGCATAATGGTTGAGGCCAAATAGACTCCTGTCGTTCTCGCCTCCCTGACTCGGGCTAGCCACGAACGAAGTGTGGACACCATATTTGGACACAAGATCCTGGTGAAGTTCATCGGCCTTCTTGTCCCCCGCCTTTCCCGATTTGTACGACGAGCATGCTTTGCTCAACATCCCAAGCATACCGGCAGGCTTGCGTGCTGCGCGCTCGTTCAATTGAACACCCCGAAGGAGCTCAATGCAGGCGGAGTTATCCACTATGGCAATAGAAGGAAGGGAGATCCCATCGCTGACTATGTAACCATTATAGCCAACTCCGTCTTCGAACGTATTGCGCAAAACATAAGAATGTGATGCAGAACTCATCAAACCCGTTTCGACCAAGGGCGGAGATGAGAGGCGCGGTCCCCGTGAACATCATAGAGCCGGTACCTGTAGGGCCACGAGTCTGGAAACCGGGAGAGTCAAAGAGGATCAACTGGGTTGGGGGAAGAATGTCGCGGTTCGCAAGGGAAATCTTGTGATTCGCCGTCTCAGCGACAAAAGCGAAGAGGATAGCGTATAGATCGCGCATAAGGGAATCACGTTGGATCGTGCTCTGCTCAACGCTGAGAAGGACGGTGTAGAGTTCTTTGCGAACATAGTTGGTCTTGTTCGTCAACGATTGCGCAAGATCTTCTGGCGCGACACCGAGGAGGCGCGCAGCGTGGTCGAGGACAGGGAAGTTGGCGACCGAGGCGGAGACATCCTTTGCATCGGCCTCTGTGAACTGGACATTGCTCAATAAGAGGATGGCAACGAGGATGGTGAAGATTGATGAAAGATGTTTCGGCTTGAAACCGAGCGTGCGCATAGCGAGGCGCACCTCCTCCATTGCTATAGCGTCATCACTGAAGGGCCCGTTGGGCAGGCGGTAACAACCTGAGGACGCTAAAAGGGCATAGTCTGATGGATCTCCAATGTTGAAATAGTCGCGCTCCTGTGGGGCTGCACCGGCTAGGAACTGGTAAAATATATGAAACGTTCGCTCCTCGTAGGCGAGCCGAGAGAGTCTCGACTTGTCCAGTGCAAAGGCGAGTAATTTGGCGGATTCGATGCGGCCACGATCATTAAAATGAAGTTCTAGATAGCGACTGAGCCTCGATGCACTTGGGTTTGAAACGGTCTTTGCGTTTCCAAACGCGTCAAGGAGGGTATGAAGTGCTTTAATTTGATTGGCCATTCTAAGTTCTTTCTTGGAGTGGGAAGAAAGACGGAGAACCTGGTCAACGAGGAGACGTAAACTGAATGTCTTTCCTGAGCCGGTGATACCACTGTAGGCAGAGAGCGTGAGGGGGCTGGAGACGTGCAGCGGAAAGAAACTGACCGAACAATGACGGACTGTGACTGTTTGGTCCGACGCATGAGCAAGTAAATTTGAGCAGCAAGTTCGTAAAGATGAGGCTGAAGAAGCCTCGAGCTGGCTAGAGTGAGGTCGGTTTCCTTGTAGCACCGTTCTTCATATTCTCTGGCACTGAGGTCATTGACGTTTGCGAGGGTTTTGTATGGGTTGACGACGAGGAGGTTCGTCGTGCCTATTCTAGAGTAGGGCAGGTCGGAGCGAAAGCGGGTGTTGAGGACGGCGACGATGGCGTCGTCGGAGGGCGTGACGGTTGCTGAGGTTGAGGTTGAGGCAAGGTGTGCTATGTCGCCGGTGTTGACGGCGTGGGCGGAGAGAGAGGAGGAGGCCATTTTCAGGCCAAAGAAGTTGGTGAATGAACGTGAAAGGAAAGAACAGACAAGCAAAGAATGAAAAGACCGTCAACTTGAAAGTTTGCTCGTAATGGTGATGATCAAATCAACGAATCTGACGAAAGTTTCCAAGACATCCGTGGTAAGAATGTGCCGACGCAAATCCTCGTGTCTTGTCAGGGCACTCAAAAGAGCGACCATTCCCGAATTATATCGATGCCTGCGTTGCGCCAAAATGCTGCTGAGGCAATTTTTCGCAGCGTCAAATGCACTCGTGGAAGGCATCTTGCGAGGCTGCGCAGGATTCTGCGAGTGTACCCAAGGTTCGCAGGCTGTAACCGAAATATATACATGGCGTGCACATCGGAGGTAGAGATGGACGCTCACAAGCTTCATAATAAGCCACGATGGCAACAAGCCTAACGAATGGTACATAGCCATCGTCGTCAATGATTTCCTCGAACTTATCTTGCCAGTCTGATACGCTGCTAATGCATTGCTTCCCCTTTTCTAGAGGTGGCGGTAGTCAGTGTTATGTCCATCGAAACAAGAAAAACCCACTGAATCGCAGCATGAACAACAACATATCTAGACATTCTGGTACAGCCTGTCGTCGACTCACCGAGCTTACCAGCTCTTTCGCTTCCATGTCGCCGAACATATCTGTCTCCCAGAAAAGTTCGTCTAGCTGAGCGTCTTTGGGAGGCTAGTGGCGCATACGCGTTCGCGTACAAAATGGAAGCATGGACCTTTTGATGGGGCATAATGAGACGTGGTTCCGACCAATGCATGCTACAAATTGCGAAGTCAAACAATATGGAGTAGCATGATAACTGCAAGCCTCACCGCGGAGCGTCCTTATCCGGACCATGATAAGATATTTGCTGCTTTTGGGCGATGTATTCAGGGATATACCACCAAGTACTTATTGAATTCCTGGTACCAGGGTCAATACCATCCGGCCCCCAGGTAACATTCGTCGAGCGCAATACGAAACCATACTCAACTGCTTCTCGATACATCCATAATAATGAAATATTCCCAGTGTGATGAGATTTGCCTGGCATATACTCTCCACCTCTTGAGGAAATGCGTCAGTGCGATGAGGGTAGTTCCACAAGGACTACCCACACGTCCGAATGACTACCAGCAGACCAGACTTCCTTGATGGCGCCGGACTGGCTGCTGCCAGATGTATCGACACGTTGAACGTCAAGGGCTTTCTCAGCGGGGTAGAAACTCGTTTCGCGAAAATACTCTGGCATGAATTTGACCCTACGCTCGTCCAGAGCAAGCGCGTGTCGGATGTAGCACGCAGGCGAAGAGATCAGAAGCGAGACGTCCCCTTGAAGGTCCTACGGAGGAAACCGTGTCCCTAAAGAAGACCAGTTTCGGGCAAAGTTCGACTGAGTAAGGAAGGTAGCAAAATTACCATACTCCGATGAAATGGACTGTCAGGTCATCCCAGCAGGATTCTTTCTTGAATTTCCTACTGAACTGCCTCGCCTCGGGCTTTCCTGGTTGAATTTCTTTGTAGTGATCGTAAGCCCTACAATTCCTCCATGTCAAGCTCTGTTCGTGTCTTTATTAACCCAACCTGACACACCTGTTCAGATCCACAGGATGACAAGGGCAATCGGTTGGTCCTATACCTCATGTATCATCCCTGCAAGAACCTGGACTTGATATGCGCCTCGAGAGAACCCTAAAACAGGATGATCAGCTACACAACATGCGAAGTGGCTCCGGCCCACCAAAGAGAAATATGTCATCTCCCTTTTCGTAGTTGTCTGCTAGCCAGCCATACGCCTCTTTGATGTTCCTGTCTGCACTCCTAACATGGAACATTCCATTGCAATGCAAAGTAGGTGAATCTAACAATGTATGTATACCATGCAACGCCACGCCAAATGTGTCAGAGACCGATTCCTTCATACGATCAACGAGGATACGCGTACCAATTCCGCTGGAATAAAACGCAAGTTGCTTTTTTATTCTAACCATGGTGATGAATGAAACTAGGATGTCGTTCTACAGACGGAACAATTACATTGCGACCGACATGGTTTGATGGGCCGTCAATACAGACGACCAGATTCTTGCGGGTCGTGATAACTGGCTCGCTCGTTGGCATCCTGGCATCCTCGACGGGAGGTAGGGCGGAGGTACCAGTAGTTTCTGTAGCCATGAGAGATGTTGAGTTGAGGTGTGGAGCTCAAGAAGTTAGCTACGGCGTTGTGGACGTGTGGAATGTCCACGAGGCTGGGGTGCAGAGGTTCCGAAGCGCTCAACGGTTCTCAGGTCTGAGGGAACAAAACGACGAAATTACTAACTGAACTTGGACTAACGTAAGACAGATGTTAATTTACCGGCAACCTCCAGGTAAGTATTCTGATAAGACATCCAATTCAGGGTCCTTGAGCTGTACAACTTGTACTTCGTACTACGAAGTACAAGTTGTGTGACACTAAGCACTCACAGGACTGCTCTTTGAGCGCTTACAACTTTCCACCGTTTGATGGCAGCCTCACATCTCAGAGAGCCTATACAGCAGCGAGATACATGGTAGGTATCAGAATTCAAATATTCAAGCTTCATTGAAGCCTTCAAGGAGCCTGAGCGCCGCCGAGAACTTGTGGTGTAATTTATGTAATCCAAACTCCTCCCGCTACGTAAGTACTTGTAAGTTACATTGACTCACGAAACGAAGGGAATTCTCCTTGTTGATTGCTTCTGACAACTCTTTGAACGTTCAAACCTCCACCATCATCATGTATTGCTCTTTTTGTGTCCTTATTCCAGAAGTATGCGGCTCCGAGTCGCTGATCGGAAGGAAGAAGGAAACACCGATCCGCCGAGGTGTTGAATGATCTCACGAAAAGTTAGCCTGGAGGTGGATAGTTGTGCAGCCATAAACGTTAGTTGAGAACATTGGTGTGCGCTCGTCATCGTTTGGAATGCATGTGAAAACGCTTCGGAATGGGAGGGCATGTGCCAGTGGCACGTGTGTCACTGAACTTTCAGAGTACAACTTGAACGTGGCCAGGTGTTGTGGTTCGGAAGCGGCGTGGCGAGCATAATGGACCAGAGAGACTCTGGCTGTGTACAACACGTGGTCGCAGCAAGGACTCTTCGGTCTTGGACAGATCTTTTCTGGGTTAACTTTGCGTCATATGCAAGGCCAGCTGAAAGACAGAACAGAGCAAGAGCAGAGCGACAGTACTAATATATATACGAGGCCCTGCCGTCAATTTGCCGGGATAGTCACATCTCGAACCCTCACTTCTACCCCGTGGAGATGATTCACCACACTGGCTCTTCGACATCGACATCCTAGGGGTGCCGTCCATCATCATCATCATCCCAGTCACCTTTACGGAAATCCAGATCAACCTCGACTTTGTGCTCGACCTCGTAGTAGCGCAGACTGTTCATGGCGGCGCCGCTTGCTCTGATAGCGCGACAGTAACCGTCGGATCGACCTACGCCGTCCGAGTCCATAACTACACTCACACAAAATCATATCACCGTCACGGTACGCACCCGTATGCTTGAACAGACAGATATAGTATCGGGGCGGCCACAGCTAGCATCGCTATCGCCGGGATGCCCAGCAACGCAGGGAGAACAGTCACCATCGCTCTGTCACCCAACAACGACCCGAGGCGGTCCCAGTGTTGAATGTGAGGAGGCAGGGTATCTCCGATTGTCACGAGAACTTCTTCCGAAAGCAGCTCTTCATCCACGGTTTTAATTACCTTGTCAATCATGTCGATGAGCATCGGCTAAAAGAAATAAAGTATGCAGTGCTCAGTGCCAGAGTGCAGCATCAATACTACTAACAAAGGTGGCTCACTTCGATCGGGGGTCTTGACGCGCCAAGGAGACGTATATCTCTCCTGGATGAGTGTTGCAGACAGATACAAATGCTCTAAGCTGCCGTATTGTATCGTCTCGCGCGTAACATCCCGCAATATCTCTGAAACCAGTTGCAGCCATCGCCTCACTGATATCACGGACTCAACACTCACTATTCTGTGCCAGATTGCGCAGCGCGCACGCAGGCCCCATCATCCATGAAGGCGGCCGGGATAGTACATTCAATGGAATAACTGAATCAGTATCTCTGGACTCGTTGATCGTCTCAGATGATTGCATACGATCTTTGTCGAGGGGATTTGGCCGCTCTTGAGTTGCTCTTGGCGCAGGGGGGTGGATCGGCAGATAACCCTCGGGGAGAAGCATCTCGATGATCTCAGGTATGTGAGGTTTGATGGCCATTACGCCATACTCTAAAGTTGCAAGACATCAGATACGATTTTCCGAACTACAACAGCACACACCTGTCATTGCCAACGCAGAGAGGATCGTCACCCCTGCTTTCTGAAATTTCCATTCTGTGCTCTGCAGACGCTTCAAACTCTTACTGACGAGTTCGTGAGTCCAAGCACCGCCCTCGCCTAATGTACTCAGTCACGAGCACCAAATCATGTCAGATGCGTACCAAAGGTGCGGAAGATATCCAGGTAGATGAGGCTCGTCCGTATCTCGCGCAGCTTTTCCTTTCTCAACTTGGTCTCCAGCACCTTGGCGATGTTGTAACCGTTGACCTTTCTTCGCAAGTCGTCTGTCACAAATGGTTCAGTGTCCTGTCGGGAATTATTGATAGCTCGGTACCGTGTTGCATGAAGTTTGCGAATATCTGGAACCCTTCCACTTGGCCAACAGTATCGTCAAAATAGTCCTCTTGTAGCATACCAACAATGTATTTCGGAAGAAGATCGCTGTCCTTCAAAGACTCCTTTATGTCGTCTAGCGAGATTCTGAGTTCCGCGACTCACGCTGAAACGGATGTCACTCACTGTATTTCAAACAGACCGCCAAAGCATATGCAGCGAGCAATGCAGTGCCCTTCTGCTGCAACTGGTCGATGAAGATGTCTAATAGGCCGATTTCACGAAAATGATCACGGACTATAACGGCTGGGGAAAATTAGTGTGAGCCTGTAATTGTACGAGTGACGCTACACGTCGAAAGTAAACTCACCTTCGCATAGCTTTAGGAGGGTCATCGTTGCAGCGGTACGCCCATGAGCATTCCCCTTCTGAACGGTCTTTTGCAGTTGTCCGATAAGTTCTCTCTTTTGATCGGTGAGCTCTGCGGCATCTGATACAAAAGGATATCACACTCATTGCTAGAAATGGCCTGAGGAATCTCACTCACCGAGCGCAAAAATGTAACGCAATGACCGTTCTTCGCCGTAACCCCGTCCTCCAGCTGATCGTCACCATAAAAATTCATGCGGACTAGAGCGCTTGCCATATTTTCTCGAACTTTTGCTTCGCGAACGTCCAATTGTCCTGAGACCATTGATTAGCGAGAAGATGAAACAGATGGCGCATTCGCCTGCCTGATTCATAATGATTACCATTGGGCTTGTGCAACGTAAGCAATATTTTGGTGGCGAGAGGACCATGATTTGCCCATGGTGTCTAGCCAATTCTCTCATCCTAGGCTTTCCTACAGAGCACAGGGCCCGGGCTGTTAAGGTGGAGTTTCTTATCAACTATGACCCACGAAAATAGCTGAATACTCGCCTTCCGGATATCGGTCATCACCACGTGCAGCGCAGCAATTAGATGGGACAGGTCTGAGAAGGGTCATACATATATATGCAGTCCCTACCATAAATGCAGCGCTTACCTTCCACCTCCAATATCCTGCAGAGTCTTGGTAGGCTGGCATTAGGGTGGTTTGCCCCGAGCCTTTCGATCATAGTCTTCCGAGTGTCGTCTACCTAATCATGAGTGAATTGCCAGATGAATACACCTAATCGACGCACCACATAGCAATAGAGAGTTTAGGCCATCCATGGCCTGCACAAAGTTCACGCCCGGTTGCTTGAGATCGCATCGAGCAGGTTTACGAGCGTTTCCAAGATATCCTGAGAAAGAATACGCTATCGCAAGATTTCGTGCTTCGCCAAGGGCCTCAGCAGTGCGACGACTCTAGGACCGTCTCGTTGCTTATGCGCAGCTAGAATGGTACGAAGACACTTCTTTGCATCATTAAATGCGTCTTGCGAAGGTTCCTTGTGAGGCATCGAGGGACTCTTCGGTTCCGCCTCAGGATCACAGGCTGTAGCGGAAAATTGTTTACTATGCAATATCTCCGATATCTCCGAAATAGGCAGCTTACATGCTTCGTAATAGGCGACGATGGAAACAAGCCTAAGTAGCGGAGCGCAGTTGCAGTTCTCAATGATCCTCTCAAGCGTGTCTTGCCAATTAGGTACATCCCTAACGCCTCGCTTCCCTTCGTCTGAGGATGGTGAGCTATAGTAATGGTATGATGGAATAGAGGCTCACTGAATCGCAACATGAACAGCAGCCTATCGTGATATATCGGCGCTACCCCTTGCTGAACGCCCAAACGAGACAATAGTTCTTGTGCGGCAGTATCGTCGAAGAGACCTGTTGCCCCAAAGTGGTTGTCCAGTTCTGCCTCGTCGAAATCGGTGTGGATAATGGGTATTTCGAAACCCTCTCCTAGCGTCGCTTGCGGCTTGTAGGCGTTTGCATACAGAATGGATGCGTGGAGCTTTTGACCGGGCATGATATGACGTGGTTCCAGCCGATGCATGCTACACAGTACAAGATCAGCGGGATGGATCGGCAAGACGCCAAAATCTCACCGACGGAGTCACCGTTGAGCGTCATCGCCGACACCATTATAGGACACTTGATGTTTGATGGCCAAATACTCAAATATTCGCCAGGCAGCGCTCATTGGATTACTGACGCCAAAGTCAAGATCATCTGGCATCCAGACTAGGTCTGTTGGGTGCAGAACGAGACCACGCGCAATCGCTTCTGTTGTGTGGTCGCTTCTGCACGCTAGGACGGGGGAGAATGGGGAGACATGGACGTGGGTAATGGGGGCGACGTCTCGTCGTCACGCTGCTGCCATTGTTGTTACTGTCTTGTTGTTGTTGTCTCGTTTGGTGGCGTGCCGTTGTGCCGTCGTCGCAAGTTCCGTGAGTGAAAGAGGAAAGAGCGAGGAAGGACGAAGGGCTAGTCTTGAGCATGCGGTTGCAAGTGACCGCCACACGCTACTACGCTGGCCCGGGCTCGAACTTGAATAAACTCGTAGTACGGTAGTACATAAGTTCAGATTTCAGATTTCAGATTCCGGATCCTTACTCCAAGTCCGTTCAACATAAAGTAAAATTAGCACACCGCTCCACCCCTCCTGCGCCGTGAACAATCCTACCCACGTCCGCTCTCTACTCAAACCCTCGGCAACCGTGACCCACCTCCAATTCAGAGGATGTTCCCGTCCCCGATCCCGTTCAGTTCTGCTCCTCAGGGATACTACTCTCCGCCGGGACGAAACCCACTGCACACATAGCGCACACTCCTCCCGCCCCCGTTCTACCTCGAGAAAGTGTGGCGACGACTCGGATAACAACTTGGACGACTTGTTCAAATCACGCCTTGCGCGGCACCTGTGATGGTGACCCAACTCCACTGGCAGAGCGACTCAGAGGTTGAAATGGGTAACTCGAGTGCATCCATAAGAATGCAATAACACTTACTAGTATGGGCTGCATTGAAACAGTATCCATAATAAAACGAAAGCAAACATGACTCCGTTATTGGAAGAGCTAAACATCAGACAAAGTAGTGAGCGTGAAGAAAACAACAAGATGAAGGGGACAAAGGTTATATGAAAAGGCGTGAAGCATCGCATGCAGTTGCGCCCATAATTTCCCGCTTCGACGAACGATCCGTTTCATGCAGCTACATCCCCGGTCTTGCCATTTTCTCCAGACCCACGGACCTCGCCGTTAGTTCCTCGTCCCTTGCCAGTGAGACCGGCGGCTACAAACCCTCGGGCGGCGAAACCCCCACTGCCGCCTCGTATTACAGATCGGTCCTCCTTATTGGTTACGATTTTGACTTCAACTAGCGAATCGTTGATTTTCTGCCACGCGAACTGCTAAAACTCTCAAATCAATGACGATGACCAGCGAATTACCTCGTTATTTTTCTCAAGTCCTCCCGTCATAGCCTCCTCATCGCCGAACTCTACGTACGCTATTTTCAAACTTCCTCCTTGCTGAGTGTGGGGGTATGAAACGCGAACGATCTACAAAGTAAACCACAAGCTCCCTGTTAATCATAGAATTCACGTACACCTGATTGTTTTCCGCAAATGAATTCGCGCAGCTCTGTCTCATTCGCAGGCGATTGGAGGCGAACAAACAGAGTCCATGGTTGTTTGTACATCCGTCTGGATGTTGGAGTACGTGTACCAGCGCTGTCCGTTGTTGGCGACTTAAGACCAGACTCCAGGAGATCAGGTGTAGGTGCGGAAGCGACTTCATCAGGAACGGGGGTCTCTTTGCCTGACTTGGGTTGGGCCACATGTGCGTCTACGGGAGACGAGCTAGCCTCTGCCGTGATTCCTTGTCTTTTGACTCCCGGTCCACGCATTCTTTCTTCTCCTTCTTCTCCCTCTTCTTTTTGCTTGTCCTTCTCCGCTTTATCAGATCCCATGGGTGTACCATTGATCTTAACCTGAGGAAGGCTGGCGGTACCTTCTTTTGGTGTAGCCGAAACAATTGGAGAAGTTGCAGCGAGCGGAGATTTGATTTCCTTCGACATTGGCGAGGCGGGTTTCTCAGCAGACACAGGCGTAGAACCCTTTGTCAGTGGATTGGCGGTAGCGTTTGGAAGCGAAGAGTCTGTTGAGTTGGGGGTGTGCGCGACGGTGCCGGGAGCAGCGGTACATGCGTAATTGAAGCCTACATGACAATCAGCGCGGGTGGGTTAATTGAGCGCGGGTCACTCACGATCCGGCCTTCCTTTACGTCCAGCATAAGGCATCCGAAGGCAGCATCACAAGAATTCCAGTTCCAACAATTCTTTCAATCAGGTTCCTCACCGGTGGCTGTAGGGGGAGACCAGTCTGTCCTTGGGGTTGAGGAATACATTTGATGACAGACACGGCCTTGTCGAGGAGAATCCGCTGATGCTCATCGATGACGGCGTCGACCTGCGTCTTTGCGCTATCCCAGACTTTGTCGAAGCCCTCCTTGCTTACAAGGAGCTTACGGCGGAATCCCTCAAAATCGCCTTGGACGCTGAACTCGTTGTAGGATGTAGCGTATCGAAAGTGGAGGCCTGCAGAGATGATGGAGAGATCTTTGAGGACGAGGGCGAGTTGAGCGATGATTCCCTTGCGGCCTGGACTTACATGCGTGAGGAGAAGACGCGTCTCTGAGGGATCGAAGACCCGTTGAGCGATGTCGACGAGCTCGCCAATCTGAAGCGCGGTGGTCCATACTGTACCCTGACCACCGGCGATGATAGTAGCATTTCCGTCGCCGTAGCCAACCGAGCTACTGGTAAATCCACCGCGAGCACTACGACGCTTGCTAAAGCCAATGTCATCGGGGTCGACCCAGGCGAGAGCTTCGCCACGTGCCAGTGGGTGGTCTTGAGTTCTACAGCGGTCACCTTGACGGTTTGACCCGGGCCCTAGTCTCGTCTATTAGCTTTTTATACTCACGCTCCGTGGCGGGCTTGAGCTCGTCTGGCTGATCTAACGGGGGGAGCCTGAGCTTGAGTATTGGATTCATCTGCGTTCTTCTGCAGTGGGACTACCTGTCTCAGTGCAGTGCCGACGCGTAAGGAACGACGCTCACTAGCTCTGACCACACTCTTCGTGCTCTCGACCGCCATCTCCTTGAGGCCATACACGCCGGCCTTTGAACCAGCATGAACCATCACGAACTCCCCATTCACTTGGTAGCAGGCGATTGGGAGGGCCCCAGCAAGCTGAGTTGCATCGGCGATGATGCCGAGATATGGGAGCGCAGGCTTAACTATGATGATGTCGGCACCTTCGACCACGTCACGTCGCTCAATCATTGGTCAGAAAACAGCCAGACCGGATAACGAGATGCCACCCACGATCGCATGCTTCGCTAGGCCCTTGGCTAGGCGGGAGCTGATAGTACTTACGATGCCCAAACGAGGGGGTGCCAGCGAACACGTGATGCATTGGACCCGGGTCACCTGAAAGGACCGTCACGGTACAGCCAGCTTTATGAGGGTGCATCGGTTGCCGAAGCCAGCATCGACCACTGGCAGGCTCCTTTTTATTGCTCGAATCCAACCGTCCATCATATTGCAACGTAGTGTGTTGAACGCGATCGGCATCGATTGCTTCATCAGAGTGGAGAAGTCCACAGTGAGTGTCCGCGAGAGGTGTACTCACAGAGACATACGTCACGGGCGGGGAAGAGAGACCGGATTGAATGATAGGTGCTTCGGGATCGTCCGCTGGGGTTCCACGGTTGACCTGGGAGAGGAAGAGAGGTGTGAACGTTCATGACGACGACGAGACGGGCATGTGAAACGAGAGTCACGGTGCACATTCTCATACTTGAGGGAGACACCGAAGAGAACGAGAGTCCGAGGAAACTCTCGAGTTTGTTCACGCCCCAACGGCATTGATCGGGGAGAGAGGGTATTGTCGACGACGCTGGCGCCCGGATCGTCGGTGATGAAAATTGGATAGATGAACATGGACTTTATGAACTGACGACGGGATTGCCATGAGCGGGAAAGTGGGTGTTGGTACTCTCTCTGAACTTGAAGGATGGACCTGGTGACGTTGGATTTGTTCTATACAAACAGGAGATGTGCTAACGAGATTTCCGTGAGTTAAAGGTGTTTCGAATGAAGGAAAGCGAGGGTGAGTGCTAGTACATGGTTGTACCGTGACGGTGTGTACTGTAGAATATTTCACAAGCTTTTATGCCCCGTCGAGCCTCCTTGTCAGTCGCCTCACTCCCAACCCCGTCTATGCATTGTGCTTATACGTTTCTACATGCTGTCAATACCCCAAGCCAGATCGGAGAATGAGAAAAAAAGAGAGAAGAACAACGGCCAACCTTTACTATGAGAGTCATAACGAGACCACTTATGTGGTCCATGGTAGACATCTCTGTTCCGATCAGCCTAAACGTCTGGAGAATTAGTTTCCCCCCGGGAAGGCATACATTGCGTGTACCCATAAGAGTACACAGGGTTCTTCGTGAACCGTCGCGTCCAAAAAGTGCACATTGGACAGCTGGTTGCAGGTGAATCGGCAAGTAAACAATAACAGAATCCACAACAGAAAAAAAACCTCTAGGAAAAGAAGCTGCCCAGTGTCGTTGCAATTTTACATAAGTACACATGTCAACGGTCGATTGAATACCCTCGGTCATTTTTTTCTTTGGACAAAAAGGTCGGCAACGGGGAGCCCGTCGACCGCGTTAAACAGAACTCCCTCGCAACCTACCTAAGCGCATCGGAAAATACACAAGGCACTTAGTAAAAGCATCCAGCAATGCAGGAACAAAAGGCAAGAGACCTCGGAGCAAAAAAAATGACAATGGATAGAAAGCAAAAAAAAGACTCATAAAGATAATGTTCGGATGCGGGTGTTTAGAGGCGCAAAATAGTGCAAGACCAAGACGAAATTGAAGCATGGGAATTTAGGCGCAAGATGAGTGTGGAAATTGTGCCTGGTTGAATCGGGCGGCGTTCTCGCACGCTTGTAACGTGGTGCTCGTAACCGTCTTCGTCTGCATGCGAGGACTGGTAGCCCCTCAAACTGTCTTCCGCGTAATAGAAGCTCCTTCGCCGTTGACCGCCGACGCTGTCCCGATCGAACTCTTGGCCCTCCGGTCGTACACCCACGTGGCTCGTGGTCTCTGTGAGACTGGCCAGTCGCTTGGCGCCTTCGGTAGGCCTTGTAGCCCACGTACGCCACGATCACGTACGCCACGATCACGTACGCCACGATCAGGACCGCTACGGAACCTAGGGAGCTGACGACACCGACGATAGCGTCCTGGCGAACGTTAGATCCACTTGACGAAGACCCGCCGCTGTTACTGCTTCCACTACCAGGTGTCAGACCTTGGATGGAATTTAGTTGGAAGGTCAGATCGACACACTGTGCTAGCTCCGTGGGAATGGTGTCAAGTTGAGCAGTATAGAAGGTGGATTTCTGGTTCGCGATAAGGCTGGCAAGTGTGGAAACGTCGTCTTTTGGGATGAAACCTTTGCAGGTCGTTAACAGTTTGTCCACATCCGCTGGCCCGCTATATGACGAGGGCTCATAAACTGAGAGTTTGTAGTTATCAACCTCTCCGACTAGCACGGAATTAATTTGGCGGACGGATTAATACATACTCGAAAAACATACCATTGATGCCAAGGGCTGTAGAGATCACAGTAGGGAAGTACTCGAAAACCTGGCCCGCAGAATCTGCATTTTGCGCCACAAATTGCCAGTTGAGAGAATCGTTGAACACAATTGTGATCATGACATCGGTACTCGGAAGGCTGTTGAGGTCGAGTGCGGGTTGCGGCAGGATGCTGCTGGGTAATCCACTAGGGAGGGAGGGAAGGGAGGAGAGGCCGAAGGCGGTACCGAAAACAACAAAGCAGACGATGTGGGCAGGTCTGGATCGGTCATCGTCGGCGGAAGCTTTGGAGGGCGGAGAGGTCGATGTTGTAGACGTAGAGGAAGTCGACTCACCAGGACAAAACAAACCCAAGCCATAGATACACGGCGTACTTGACGAAGGGGGGGTCGTCGATGTGGACGTACTAGAAGTCAATATGAGAGGAGGGGTCGGAAAACTCGTCGTCGTAGATGTAGATGGAGTCGACGAGTCAGGACAGAGCAGGCCCAAACCAAGGAGACCATCACACGTCGAACTCGGAGTGGAAGTGGGGGTCAACGGTGGAGGCGAACTAGAAGTTGATGTGGAAGAAGGGGTCGAAGAGCTCGTCTTCGTAGATGTTGAAGAAGTCGACGAGTCAGGACAGAGCAGACCCAAACCCAAGAGACCATTACACGTCGAACTCGGAGTGGGAGTGGGGGTTGACGATGTAGACGTACTAGAAGTCGACGTGGGTGTTAGGGACGACGAGGTAGTTTGCGAGGTGGTCGGCGTCGGCGTCGGCGTAGAGCAGCCAAGGCCAAGGCCAAGCAATCCACCACAGGAGCTGGAGGAGGTCGACGAAGGGGGGAGGACGGAAGAAGTCGAGTTCGTACTCTGGCCATCGAGTAGGTTGACAAGGGAGTCGGTCAGGTTACCTGGAAAGAGGAGAAATAACTGTGAGCACGGGGGAGGGAAGCGGGAGAGGATGGACCGAGACCGAGACCGAGACCGAGACCGCCCTGTGGTTCCTCGTGCTTGAGGGAGAGGAAACGTCGGGCATGTGACTTTGAGAAGGAGAAATGGGAAGCGTCGATGATGGGGAGGAGGAAAATGGAAAACGGAAAACGAAGAGAATCATCTAGAAGAGTGATGAAAGTTAGGCAAATAAGCGTAGATGGCTTGCAGAGGGAAGCTGCCTGCAGCAGTTGTCAAGAAAGCAAATGGACAAGAAAACGAAGAGAATCGGTTAAGCGTGACGCACACCGGTCACGATTCCCTCTCACTGACCTCTCCCTCGTCCCAAATAGTCCGTGAACTCGAAATCCGTCGCGCCGACTGCCGTCCGTTTGGTCTCGAGTCCACCACGGGATCCTCGTCCATCTCGACATTGCCTTCGAGTTGAGATTGTTGCGTGCTGCCAGCATCATGATGACCGATACGCCACCACTTTCGTACACATCTTGGTGTTCCAGAAGGCAGCCCGGCACGTAAGGATGAGGTAGTCGATGATGTTGTCCCCATCCGCGAACACCACCGTACCTAGCTTCAGTGCCCATGCCTTCTCACCTGGCACGATCGTCAGCTTAACTGGACACAGCGACGGATGGGAGAGTACTACGCTCAACAACAGTATCATCATATCAGCCTTCTGATGCATTTGAGGATAATGAAGGATAAGCCGCGGGGGAGTTGTCATGTTAAAGTTAGACGGTCGACGGTACTAGACTCGGAGGTGTGCAGTGAAGGATAAAAAAAGGGACGAAAAAAACCCCACCACGACACGGTACACGCGATTTTACCTCCATCGTCTTCGTCTCCCTTACCCCGACCACCACACCGTGACCACCATGCTTCCGCCCACGCCACCAGCCTCTTGCACGTATCCACCGTGTCCAGAACGACCGATGTACAGTTTTGGGCTCTCGTACTATGACGCCCGTCTCGATGGTCTGTAATCCACGAGAGCGATTGTCAAGACGGAGTGGTGGATCAGAGAGAAGCGGAGTTTGCACATGATTTTTCAGCGTTGGACAAGGTCATCGTTGGCATTTAATAGATATGATCATACGACTCGAGAGCCGTTGATGGAAGGAAAGGAAGCGCGCGGATATTTACGTAACCATAAGCTTATGTGTTCAGTGAAATGACTGAACCGTTCAAGTTATTCCCCGTCTATCCACTCAGGTTCGCTACCCAATTCCTCATAGTCATCTTGATCCTGCTCTTCTCCCTCATCCCAGTCTCCATTTGCTTTATTTGCCTCTACGTCATCCTCTTCGTCCAAGTCCCAATCAAATGCCTCACGATTCCCAAGCGTCAACTCCGCCGCTTCATCTGAGTCACTTGCGTTGTCATGACATGGGGAACGATTCCTGGTTCGTGTAGTACTGCCCATAGCATTGCCCCTGCCCTGCTGATCAGACCGGATGGAGTCTCTGATACCGTCATGCTCTTTGGAATGGGCATAGATGTGGCCAATTCCAAGGGCCCAGTGGTACCGGAGGGCCATATCTCGGTCGACGAACCTATTCATGGTGAATCAACATATTCAACATTCATTAAAGACAGATCACTAACCGATTAACATAATATCGCCTCCAATCATCGCCATCACGAGCAATTCCAGACACAGAAACCCCGTCGGGGTGAAGTTTTCCAGATGCAAACGCTGGAATCAGGTGACAACTCCGGACCACGTCAGCAGGGTCAACAAATCCAAAAGCATCGTCTTCCGCCATGGGGGCAAACCGTAGGGTATCAAGAGTGAGTTTGTTCCTAGGGAGTTGGTCAACCAGCTCAAACCAGCGTACCCAAAGGAATTCAATGCGACGAGGCTGATAGTCCTTTAGTTCCGGTCCAGTATAGATGCTATTTGCATGGTAAACGCCAAGCACACGAGCATAGCAAAAGGGGTGGACGGAGGAGCCAGACAACATCATGATGTCTCAATGTTCCGTATTGGGGTTTACTACATCCTGCGCCCGGCGAACGTCGTAAGTGGTGTAGTTGATGCGCATTAGGTTGTGGCGATAGATATTATTCCCCCGGAGAACTACCTGATTTAATGTAGTGAAGTCTTGAGCTGTTTCCGTGTTGGATGCGGGATGTGACGAATCTCCCATAGGCTTAACCCCGTGCATTGTTCGTACAAGTGGCAGCAAATGTGCTTTCAGTTTTGATATAAAGTTCTAAGAATCCTTTATAAGAGAACTGTAAGGCATACGGAGGATTGATGAAAACGAACACTTGTAGCGGGATCGTCTGAATTGCGTCGAACAAAGGTTGTAAGTTCCTCCGGGTGGTTTTGCGCTTTTCCAATATGATGGTGCTCTTCTGGTGAATTTGGCACCTCCTCAAGCTGAGTCGGTGTAGACGTTGAGCAGCGCATGGAGATCCGACGTATACGGGCTTGACGCCGCTCGATGCGGGTAAGTTGCATGATATATGATTTCCGACTTGTGCGGGTGTACCTAGCCTTTCCGACTCGGTGTTGGAGCTCGCCCTGAAAGAGACAGATTAGTATCGGTGAGACAGGTCAACGGTATAAACACGTCACTGTTTGTGTTGAATATGAATCCGTCGTGCCAAAAAAGCGTATTTGAGCCGCATAATCTCCCAAAGCATGTAACTTGTATGTTTGGAAATTGAGTGTCTTGGGGAGACGAGCACCAGTAAATGCAGATGCACGGTCCACAGCAGGAGCAACAGCAGGACCATTTTTCAGGAGGCGTTCTCGTGTTTCCCGACGTTTACGGGCTTCCACCTCCCGTGGAAGTTCTTTGGTTATAAATTCAGGGCATGTCTCTGCCACGAAAGCTCGAAGGTCGCTTGCTAGCTCGACAGTCACATCATCCAAGATATTTAACGTGTCGTCTGTGTGCAGGCGCAACTTGGCAAGTGCATGCCAATGACACAATAGAAACAGAAGGTGCGATATACTTCCGTTGTGAGGTTCTGGAACAAGACCCTCGAACACGGGAATAGCACACTACCAGAATACGGTGTAAGTTTATTGCTCAATCGAAACTTATGTATGAGAAACGTCACCTGTAAAATATCCTCGAAATCCCTTGCGGCCATCTTCTTCATCTCAGAGGTATTTTTAGAGAAACGCCTGATGGTATCTCGTCCGAAAGTGGGTACTTGTCGAAAGCTTCAAAAAAGATAGTATATCAGACACCCCAGTTAAGGTCACACAGTCACGTACCGCTGGTCAAGCTCGTGGACCATGCTTCTCTTCTGTGCATCTAGTATACGTAGGAGGTGAATAAAGATAGCCTTCCATACCCCGAGTTCGAACTCGTGTAGAAGGTCTACCACCAACATAAGAAAAAAATCAAAACCCGTGTGGCTCAGTCTATCAGAGAATGCATTCTGCGAAGCCTGGTTAAGCTATCTCTATGACCGAACAAAAAAAAACGCACAAAGGTGGGGACGAGTGACTCAGGTTTCAATAGTACTTCAACTTGAGCAGTATCCACTGCGTAATTCTTCTCGTAGATGAGCTTTCGAGCCTCGACAATTTTGGCCCGTCGCTCTGCTGTGTCGACACGGGCATCGACTGTGCGCTGAAGCATGTCCTCCTTAGTGGCGAGCTGTTGGACACAGTTTTTCGGAGTTAGGCAACGCGGACACAGACATGTACCGAGGTTCCGTATGCATGCTATTAAAATTCTATCTGATGGATCAGTTGTGTTCTGTATAGTAAATGAGACGAGTCTTACTTCTCAGGGTAGTCCGCTGAGTAGGTAAATATCCGAGGATAAAATCGTCTCTTTATTCCATCGCAGCAAACGATTACTATTCCATGTTCGTAAGCATCAATGAATTCTGTGTCAAGTAAAATTTTCCATTGTTCTTGGAAGAGTTCACGACGACAGTGCGCAAAAAAGGAGTCGTTTGGCATCCTTCCTCCAGTGTTATGCGTCGCGAAATCCTTGAAGTTGTCTGGAAGCTGGAAGTGATGTGGTCAATGGAATATATATTTTCTCCACGACGAGTGAACTCACAGTTATAAAATATCCCGCATGAGTACAAAGGTTACTGGTTGGCTGACACCTGTAATACTTAGATTCGTTGCCGAAGTAGACGTAGAGCGGCCAAATCTTTGCATTACCAAAGGATGTCAAGTGGGTCGAGTCGGACCAAAACATGAGTCCTGCAATACATCGGGGTAAGTCACACCCGGCCTCCGGCAGCAAATATTGCAGTTGTTGGTGGGCTTGTATGAATGCATCGGACGTAAACAGCTCTCCATGAACGCGTACATCTTTGTCCGCGTGTGGGAGCTGCCATCTGAGTTCATAGGGCTCGTAATGAAAGAGGCGATCATGCTCGGGATCTGTAAGTTTCTCGCGAATGATGGATACCAAGGAACGATGATGAAAGTCTCCAGCGCAATAGCTTTTTGGGCCGGGATTTTGGTAGCGACTATGAAATGGTGCGGAGATTGTGATAGGCGTCCGACGCCAGTTGTCGTCGTCATCTAGCCACTCGGCATCGTGCTCCCGGGTATCTTCGCCCAGCTCACAGTCAATTGTCTTCCAGTTCGTTTTCTCGACATCCTGAGAATGAAAGTCGGAGTTCCCTACGATGTTTAAGAGCTGCTTAAAGCTCTCCTGGGACTTTTGAACGCCTTGATTCCAGTACCATTCCCCAAGACGGAAAGAGTTTTGGTTCGGATAAGGATGGTAGGGATTTTTCGAACTGCCAGAATCCGAGTCGCGACTGATTACAGGATCTGGGTGCGGATGGTTTATTGAATGAGGATCGTCAGGATCATGTGAGGGAAGCGAGACTGTGCGATAGAGTCGATATAAACCGAACTTATTTATCTGACTTTTGAACCTTCGAAGGCATGCACTCGCCAACGACATAGGTTGCGACCCAGATGTAGGGTCCGCTTGGGGTATGTCTGTGGGGGGAAGCGGCCTGGGAGATTCTGGAAGGCAGTCCCTAAATCGTAGGGGTAATTGACGGTTCTGTCGACGGGGCCTACGCTGTGCCAAAGACAATGCGTCATCTTCCCTTTCGAACTCATGGCCTAGATGACCCTTGAAGCGGCAGAAATGAGCTTCCAAGGTACATTTTCAAGTTAGCATGTGTACCAGCACGTACGTTGTTTTCCTGTATGTTGACAGGAGGATGCTCCTCAGGCTCTCGAGATTCGGAACCCCCTCCGCCATCAGGATGGACACTGAGGCGAGTTTTTTTGCTTCGGTATAATTCCTTCGCCTTTTCGAGGGCGCCCAGCAAGCGTTTCTTGCCCCTTTTACATGTCTTCTCATGCCTGGTGAAGGCCCCGATGTCACTGAAAACGCGACCACACACACACGTCTGTGAAAATATGGTGGACATGAGAAGTAATAGTAGCCGCAGGAATCTGCAGATGCGGCTGAAGCTGAACTCCCGACAATGATTCACGGAACGACCTGCCAAACTTATTTTCACACCCTGCTTTCGAGGTTTACAGAGCATTAATGCGTGGGAATGAGTCCCGAGGAACTACTGAACGTCGACTGTACGAATACTACCCATCAATTCCTCCAACGGTGTCTCCGAGTCCGCCCGGATCTGAACCTTGATGAAACTGTCCGTCGCGACGCGTTTGTACTGCACGCGACGAGTAACAGCACACCGAAGGGCTCCCTGAGTAGAACGACGAGCCGGAATGCGGGCGTACGCAGATCAAACAGAGGAATATCACCCTCAAAATCCTCGTCAACTAAGGAGCTAATCCACGGGTGAACGAGAACTAAATGCTGTATCGAAAGTGATTCGTCCTTGGTTTCAATCCGTACCTCACCCAGGATCCGAGTTGTGGCATGATGAATATGAAGGCCCGAGTCGGAATGGGATGCCGGGAGAGGGGTGATGTTGGTGACACGGAGAACAAGACCAGGAAGTTTCAGTCGACCGGCGACAATGGATGGTGAGGGAACACCGAGGAGCCGTTCATATAACTGAACGATCGGGGAAGGGTCAGGGAATGATGAGTGCAATGCCGTGATAATCCGATCCATCTCGGCGGTCTCGACAGGTTGCGGAACGTGCGGGGGAACGACTTGATCATAAACGATGAGATCCAAAGGAAGGTAGCTGTGGTTAGTACCACCCGAGATCCCAGTCTAGGCGAGAATCGTGTCAGTGTCAGACCGCATGAGGATGTGTTCCAACAGACGACTGACTGCTCGCTTGCCCTTGCCATGTATGACCGCCGGGAGTGCGACATCAAAGATACCAAATAAGGAGTATGCAAGGTCTTCTACCCGTGACTCTCATCCATCGTTTTAGAATCCTATTTCGCCTGAAACTCTGCGCGTCGTCGCCTCTCGAGTACAAGCAAACGATCGTAATGATCTCCTCCTTCTCTCCCCCGAAACAGAGGAAGTTGGACCAAATGAGCCCCCATACCCTCGGGAGGTTTCGGGACTTGAGACGTATGTCCCAGCATACCTCAACGTGCCTCATCTTCGCCGGTTAACTGCCCTTGTCGCATGGAGCACTTCTCTGCTTTGTTCGTCTCTGCAGCTGTGGACATTGATTTTGCCTTTGCTGTCCGTTTCCACTATGTACTTTTCCCCCTTCGGATAATAAGAATGCAGTTTCCAGGTAGACTCCGGGTAACCTGTATTGCAGGTAAACAAGTACACAAAAAAAGTCAATAGAGGACCCGTCGAGTTATCCGTCTGATTGTTCGGAGCAGGTCAGCAAGACCGTCGATCCATCATCAATTTGATGCGTTAATTCCAAAGGATTCAACAGTACACGGCTTCCGCTTTCGGTAGACAATTGTTGCAAACACAGAGTCTAAGTCGCCTGAGAACCACTGCGAAGAGAAATCGTGAAAGGAGGAAAAACTCACGGTAACTATGTGAGACAAGCCAAAATGTTCAGCAATCAAGTCTAGTGTGCCTGCGGTCGTCGTCTATGGTACGTTAGAGAACGAATGTTTGGTACGGACTTGCGTCACCTTTCGGAACCATAGAGCTACTTCTTTCGTTGGTCGGTCGTCACCCATCATCACAAGACGCACCATTACATGAAGGCGCTGGTCGACAGGCTGCACAGAGGTTTTGTCCTTGGGGTTTCCAGGGACGGCTTTGTGACGCAATTTCATTAGATTGACTTTTTGCAGCTGGGCCAGTTTCTGAGGGTTAGAAAGACGACACCTCTGTCTAGGCGCTACCACGGGTGTTTGGGACGAGGTGCAGACTGCCGAAAATTTCAAGAATGGCACGAGCAGTCTCATGCTTCACGTTATCCTTCCCGATGGTAAGGCCAGTACACGAGTGAGACTCCATATGACGGTGGCTGCGCGTCGTGTAAGATATCCCGGACGTGGTGTATACGGACGACGTACTCGACACAAAAACCGAGGTGACAGCCAGGGCAGCCGGTGTGCCGGGTAGCCGGAGGGTGCTAGAGAGGAGTGGAGCCGGGTTGGAGGGGTGGCAGGGGTCCATACGGATGTTGCCGGGTTAGGTTTAGTAGCGTAGCCGAGCGTAGTCGGTCGTCGTCCCTTCTCTCTCCATAGAGCGCCTCGTGCGCGGGGGGCCATTCCCTCAGTTCCTCTCCTGCCTGGTCCACCGGTCGGAGCGATTCGACCTCCTGGGTGTGATCGACGGCGGTCAAGCTTATCGCAAGGGATGGCTTTTTGCAGCCTAAGAAGGCGCACACGGGACGTGCACGGGTGGAGGACGATGAGTCGAGCGGATGCTGCTGCACAAAGGAACGGTCGTGAAGAGACGGCGAGAGATGAAGCTTGCAAAACCAATGCAGACAAGTGCATTGTATGGGGAGGAAGTCGATGACATTGCACGACTGTAGAGCACAGTGCTTGCCGATCGGATTCATATCCATCATGAAAGTTGCGAGTCAAGAGCTGATTGGTACACTCAACGGGTCCCCTGGGGCATTACATAACCCAGTGCTGCGTAGCCACGTAGCGCACTTTTTTTGGTCTGAGAATACAAATGATGGATGACAATGCGGCAGCGCGAAAAATGCGAAGCGGTAAAGACATCTAGTTCTTCCGACAGAAAGAAGACCCTAGAAACAGTGTGATGTTAGCGGGTGCATACTCGGAAGGCTTAACAGACAGAACCTTCCGTCAGTCGCGCCTTTCCACCAGTAGGTTGGCATAGGACGCTCGCACAGGAGCCACACAAAACCACTGATTGTGCATGCGAGAAAACGGTTGTGATTGCAAAGCAACCTGCATTTTGGCGGGCATGTGAGCATAGTATTTCGGACGACTGATGGGAGTGATGACAGACCTGGGCACTTGACATCCATAAAGTAGGAGTTAGGTGATTGTACGAGACGTTTGAGCTTGTGCTGTCTCCTTTCGTGTTCAGCAGAGGGATTTAAGGGATCGATTGCGAGAGGCTATGGAAGTGTGAGACGCGGTGAGGAGGAGTAGACCGATGAACGTACCCTGATTGCGGGAAGTGTGTGGCGCCTCGAAGCCAAGTACAACTTCTCGTGCGCCCTCGTGAGCCCTGGCTGAAGCATAGCAAGGGCCTGACTAGCAAAGTTGGTTGCCTGTTCCATCTCGGAGAGGATGATAGGCGATTCCTTGTGATGTATATCTCCAGACCGAGGTACGGCTTCCAATCCTCTGTATAAAACTGGATGACCCTCGAAGCGACATATTCCCGGTATGTCCACCCGCGCGTGTTCCAGAGCTCTTTCTCAGAGACCCGGGCTCCTGTGTATCTGAGAAAACACCGACAAGATGGACGATCGTCAGTGCCGCGCGACAGTACCACTGAAACATGGCGATAACGGAATCTTGCTGAACTCTTTTGTCACTCTGGTCAACACAGCATGTGTCGCTCCATGCCCACCTGAAACGGCGGGACTGCACAAGACTGCAAAAGTTGACGAGCTTGTCAATTGTGGGGGATATGGGTAGTTCATAGATGAGGGCATTCTCGACCATTTGGAAAGATGGCTCGGATGGTTGCCACCTGTGCGAGAACATAATGTATTCGTAGAATTTCTCCACCTCCCTCTTTATACGTGCCAAGGCGAGAAGATTATGAGTAGTCTTGGATGAATATGGTGAATTGTTCGAATACTGCTCTTGTCGTAGAGACGCCCAGTGGTGGTGTCAATGAGTGCGCGGAGTATGTCATGGATGGTCTCTCGCGTCAGCGGTAGCAGCTCGCAGCGAAGGAAGCCAGGTAAGAGGGATGAAAAGGGCGCCCCAATACCACGCCCAAGCAACCCAGGAACTTGTACTCCGGGTGCCTTCCGTAACGCCCTTGGCAATGTGCAGACTACCAAGCAAAAGTGCGCTGGAAGCAAGAACAGCTTGGACCAAGGCAAGAACAGCACTGCTCGCAGGGCAAGCACAGAGAACCGAAGGGCGGGAAGTAAGACAAACAGCATATTCCTACACAACGCGGTAAGAAAAAGACCAAAACAGGGCCCAGTGAACATACCATACATACCCAAGGCGACCAAGACAGCCAAACCAAACTCCCAACCGAAGAGTATTCCAAGTACCGCGGCACCAGTCAAGGCACCATCGATAGCGGCTGCAACGATCGAAACTGCGCGCAAGACCTTTGCTATCGCAGCACCTGTTGTTTCATCCGAAACCTCAGATTTTCCGGAACCAAGAGACAGGCCAAGAACGCGGTCAGCGTAGTGCCAGTGAGACGACTGCGTCGTCAGCGCCTGCACCAAGGCGAGAAACTAAAGCCTTAGTAAAGTTCGGAATACCGCCGTCAGAAACGAGGAACTGCAGCAAGGCGAACGCAAAATCGTGCGTGCACGGGGAACTGTCGATCGACGGCTAACTTGTCAAGTCCAGCCCGGAGGGAAATCTTTGCTTCTTTCTCATGCATCACGTGCCATTCCCTACTAAGTAGGTTGGCGCGCTAAGTACATCCAGTATTGTGAACGGGACTGTCAGTCCTGCCGCAGATCAGAACAAGTTTGCCATTGAGAAATGTAAGTAAACAGCGATTACTTCTCTCCAATACATACACCGCAATAAGTACTAGTGTACAACAAATGATTTAAAACGAGGGCAATAACGAATGAAAGTCACTGGACCCTAGACTGATCAAGTGTTAGTAACGCTCAAGTCATGGTAATAACGTCTGCTCACGAATCAAGAGGTCCTTGTTCACTAACAGAAATACAGGACACCGCCTCAATGAAAGCCTCTATGGCTGTGTGAAAGTCATCAGCTATAGTATCGTCACTATATTCATCGAACTCTGCGGTCTCTTCATCGAACTCTAGGGTCTCTTCAAGACCAACATCTTCCAAGTCAACCAGGATCGACGGGGGTATTTCGAGATGGCTCTGTAGCGAAGCAAGCTGGTATATGGTCCACTTTTTTTTCTGCAGGATTCCCTTCAGCTTCTTAGAGACCGGATGCTCTGGGGAAAGGACGGGGATCTTCGGGTTGGGCAGAATCTGTTTTCGGTAAGCACAAGCTTGTGAAATAGTGGACGACTCACCAATTT